>JAULJZ010080102.1:0-34374 GCA_032270985.1 Heliamphora pulchella
GTTGACATACTTGATAAGATTCAAGTATACATTGCCTCAAGTGTTTTGACTTGAATTTCAATTGAGATCAACACAGAAGAAAAATTCTACTTAAAGAATTCTTAAATGTTTGAATCTTTTGAGATATAAGTCATACCTTTTTGGCTAAGGTGTCAACCTTGATTGTTCAAAATGAGTTAACACTTTCATTTTGGAAATAAAAAATATTATCCAATTAAAGACATTTTATTTATAGGAAATGAATTATAAAAATCATCAAAATCAATTAAAGAAGCTCTTGGACTAACAGACTTTATCAAAATTCAGGAATTAATTTGCATTGAACTTACTTAGATTCAAAAATGGTTAAAAACAAAGAATGTGGCCGAATTTCTTAAACGAAGCTACCTACGTGTTCCAAAAAGATGGAATCAGGCCAGAGCATAGTTCGGGCTCGGTTTATTCTCGAGTATTGACACTCTCCTTTTGTAATGCCCTAACTTTTACTAAGGTCACTCTTTCAAATTTTCGGCCTTGCGGGCTGCTCTAACTTTTGCCTGAGTTTTTTTTTTGATTTTCAATTCAGCGTGCTTTTATTTTATCTTTATTTTTACCTCAAGGATAATACTTTTTGAGCTGATCGAGGTTAACTAGAGTGGAGAACACATTACCATCCAAATCCATGATAATAAATGCATCACCAGTTATAATGATTTTGATGAGAAACGGTCCGGACCAGTTTGGCTTGAATTTGCCTCTCGGGTCAAAAATAGGAGCTCTGATTTTCTTAAGGACCAAATCCTCTTATCTGAGATCCCGAGTCTTGACTTTCTTATTGAATGCTCGGGCTATCCTCCTTTGGTATCCTTGTACATGAAACAGAGCCTGTAACCTTCTTTCATCAAACAAGAGCAACTCTTCCATTCGGTTCTTTTGTCATTCTGCTTTCGTGATACTGGCCTCAGCCACTACTCTAAGCGAGGGGATTTCCACCTCAATGGGAAGCACGGCTTCCATCACGTACACTAAAGAGTACGGTGTAGCTCCTGTTGAAGTTCTAATTGACGTTCTTTATCCCCAAAGTGCAAATGGTAGATGCTCTAGCCAATCCTTATATGAGTTGATCGTCTTTTGTAGGATTTTCTTGATGTTCTTATTTGCTGCTTCGACTGCTCCATTGGTCTGCGGCCGATATGGTGAGGATTTGTGAGCTACTATCCGGTATTCCTCAAAAAGATCCAAGACCTCTCCTTGAAAATGTGAGCCATTATCCGAGATGACCTCATGGGGAACCCCGTACCGGCAAATGATGTTTTGCTTGATGAACTTAGCAACATGTGAAACTTTCAATACCGAGTAGGAGGCTGCTTCACCCACTTGGTAAAGTAGTCAATGGTCACTAAAATGAACTCGTGCCCGTTTGACGCCTTTAGTGTTACCTTGCCGATCACATCGATGCCCCATACTAAAAATGGCCATGGTGACGTCAGGTTATGTAACTGAAATGGGGGAACGTGCATGAGATTTGCGTGTATCTGACATTTGTGGCACCTCCGCACGAACTGTATGTAGTCTATCTCCATTGTCATCCAAAAGTACCCTTGTCGTAGGATTTTCTTGGCTAACATGTTCCCACTCATGGGTGCCCCACAAACTCTCGTGTGGATCTCTTTCATCAATGCTTGGCCTTTTTCAGTGTTTACACACAACTTGTTGATGTTAGAATGTCCTCGTTTGTACAGTCTTCCATCACAAATGACAAATTGCGCAGATAATTATCGTATCGCCCTTTTGTTCTTTTTGCTGGCAAACTTGGGATATTCTCCTTTCTCTACAAAGTTTTGAATGTCAAAGTGCCATGGGAGGTCATCAGTGCTTTCCTCGATTGCGGCCATCATCTCTTATGTCGATTTTCTCTTCTATTCAATTATGAAAGGCCTCATTCGGACTCCAAGTGGTATATCAATCATGGATGCTAGGGTGGCCAGTGCGTCAGCGAACTTGTTCTGTAGTCTTGGCACATAGGTAAAGATTACTGATTCAAAACACGGTATCAGTTTCTCTAGCTCTTGATGATAGAGACACAAGGTTAAGTCCCTAACCTTCCATTCTTCTCTTACTTGTGAGGCCACCAGTGCTGAATCTCTGATGACTTCCAGTTTTCTTGCCCCTAATTCTAATGCTGCCTCCAATCTAGCTAAGCATACTTCATACTCAGCTTAATTGTTGGTTACTTCAAAATTGAGCTTTAGAGACAACAAAACGTGTAATTCGTCAGGAGTGACCAGAAGGACTCCTATTCCATAGCCGTATTGGTTGGACGCTCCATCAAAATATAGAGTCCACTTGTCATCTCCGACTTTCATCAGTTGTTCGTCAAGAAACTGGAAGTTTGTGTCTTCACCTCCTTCTACTGGTTGATCAGCTAGGAACTCTGCCTTTGCTCTGTCTTTGACTGATTTCTAGGTGACATAATGGAGATCAAACTCAGATAACAGCAGCAACCATTGAGCCAACCTTCCTGTTAGTGCCGGCTTTTCAAATAAGTACTTCAACAGGTCCATCTGGAAGATGATATTCATTGTAAAAGACAACATGTAATGCCTCAGTTTTCGAGAAGCCCAAACCAAGGCCCAACATTTCTTTTCCAATGGTGTGTACCGTATTTCTAATCATGTCATCTTCTTACTTAAGTAATAGATGACCTTTTAGATTCCAGTTTCACCTTGTTGCGCCAGTATACATCCCATAACTGAATCAGTCACTAACAAATAAAGGATTAGTGGCCTGTCAGGTTCGGGAGGAGCTAGAGCAGGTGGATTTTACAGATACTGTCGTACGGCATCAAAGGCGCCTTGACCTTTCTAATCCCATTCAAATTCGACTCCTTTCTTTAGTAGACGAAAGAGTAGCCTACACGTAGTTGTCAGTTTTGCGATGAACCGACTGATTAACTGTATTTTACCTAGAAAGCCCCTGACTTCTCGCTCGATCTTCAGAGGAGACATTTCTAGAATTGCCTTGATTTTTGAAGGATCTACTTCGATACCCCGTTGAGTGATCATAAATCCAAGCATTTTTTCGACAGTAACTCCAAAGGCACATTCTTGTGGATTGAGTCGCATCTTATATTTTTGAATTCTTTCAAAAAACTTTCGCAGTGCTATGATGTGACCATCCTGATCATTTGACTTGACTATCATATCGTCCACGTATACCTCAACATCCTTATGTATCATGTCATGTAGTAAAGTAGTACCAGCCCTCTGATAGGTTGCCCCTGCATTTTTCAAACCAAATGACATCACACGATAGCAATAGGTGCCCCAGGGTGTTGTGAATGTCATCTTTTCTCTGTCTTCGGGATCCATCAGAATCTGATTGTACCCGGAGAAACCATCCATGAATGATAGCAAGGCGTGCCCTGCTGTACTGTCTACTAAGACATCGATGTGTGGTAGTGGAAAATCGTCTTTCGGGCTAGCCTTATTGAGGTCCTAAAAATTCACGCAGACTCGGATGCGTCCGTCCTTCTTTAAAACTGGCACGATGTTGGCTACCCATTTTGGATACTCGGTTACCATTAGGAATCCATCGTTGATCTGTTTGGCGACTTCTTCTTTAATCTTTAGAGCCCATTCTGGTCGAATCCGTCTTAATTTTTGTTTAACCAGTTTAGCATCGGGGAATAGAGGGATATGGTGTTGGACAATGTCAGGATCAATTCTAGGCATATCCTCGTAAGACCATGCGAATACATCCTTGAATTCTTTTAATAAAGTTATTAATTATTCTTGTTCAACTAAGGATAAAAAAGAACCAATTTGAACATTTTCCAGTTATTTTCATTACCCAAATTTATTGACAAAGTTTCTTCAATTATAGGCTAAGCACGCATTTCTTCTTCTCTTTTTATTAAAAGTTTTATTTCTTCGGGAATATTCCCATCGAATTCAAAATTGTCAAAAAGCGTATGAAATAAATCAAACAACACAGAATAACTAGAAATTTCATTCATTTCATTAAAAGAAGAAGGAATTACAAACTCGAAAGCATAAACAGGGTGAAGTGCACAAACAGACGTGCCCTCAACCACAGATTCTAACTCGAACTTGGTCCCAGGACAGACAATACGTACATCAGAAGACTCGATGGTCCAATTCTTCACTTCATTTGCAGTTGCATCAACAATGAGCTTGGTGCAGTCGACTGGTGCACTGAAGCCCATCATGAAGCAGTCCGAGTCGGTTACTTGCAATTGTGCCATCTTCTCATTAAAAAGTATTCCCAAGTCGTTGCCATCCAATTTGCCAGCCCAATTTTTCTCTTGAACCTTCTCTTCCCATTTCACTATTTCCACTTCTATGTCAGACAACTGATGGCTGAAAAAGATCTCCAGCCCTAGCAGCTTTTGGTTAGTTTCTTCGTCGATCCACGGTTCTGAAAAACTGCAATACGGGAAATCTTCCCCTTCCTTGACGAAGTACCCAATAAGCGTTCCAGAATAATTGGCCTTTCGTCCCCTCTTAGGCCCTTCTAAATCCTCCTCAGTTGGCTCATACCCAAGGCCAAAACGGTGCGAAGTCGGCAATACCTGAACGGGTTCCAAGATTCCTTGCTGCTTACGTTCTAATCCCAAACCATGGAAAAGGGACATTTTCCTCATCATTGTTACAGCCCGCGGGTTGATGTACATTTCCTCCTCACTCATTAGCATCTGGATAGCCTGTGCTTCATCAAATTGGAAACCACTAAGCGATACATCATCTTCACTATGCTGAACTTTCAACAAAGTTGAGCCCTATCCTTCTCTTGGGGGATGAACACTGTCTTCTCCGTGAATAGTTAGAACTGTCCCATTTCTTATCAACTTTAGTTTCTGATGGAGAGTCGATGGTACATCCTGGACACTTGGGTCATGCAACCAAGGTCTACCCAATAACAAGTTAAAAAACACCGATACTTCTAGTACATGAAACTCAACCGATGTCTCCAAGGGCCCTACTGATATTGCGAATGATACAAGTCCCAGTACATCCCTCCTTGTGTTGTCATAAGCCCGAACTCCTTGATTGCTCGGTATGAAATACTCTATCTTGAGTCCTAAATAGAGTGTTGTTCTGAGCGGACATACATTTAATGCAGACCCATTATCAATAAGAGTCACAGGGACCCATTTGTCCAAGCACTTAGCAGTAATATGCAGTGATTTGTTGTGATTCCTTCCCTTTGCTGGCAGATCTTTATCGAAAAAAGAAATAGCTTTTGGTTCAATTGCCGGCAGGATAAGTCCAATTAGTTGCTCTCCGGGTGGCCTCTATCAAAACGCTGGCTTTATTCAAAACCTTTAGCACAACTTGTCTGTGTTTATACGAGGCCATCAGTAACCCCCAAATGCTGATGTTAGCTTGCATCTTCTTTAACTACTTCAGCACCATATCATCTTCTTCTTCATGTTCTTTTTCCTTCCCTTTTCCACTCGGTTGCCCCTTTTCCAGCTAGGCTTGCTTAAAATGTCGCCCACTTCTGGTCAAATGTTCTATCCCCTCCTTGGGATCCCATAATCCTGTTATTGTGTCGCTGGTCTGTCGCACTTCGTTCACAAGTGGATGGCTTTCGAATGCCCACAAATTGCCTAAATCAGTGATTGTCATTCTTCCTCTTCTCTCCTCATCATCTTCAATGGCCCATGTATTATCAATTTCTTCCCATATGTCCTCTTCGATAAAGTCCACCTGTTGTTCCTGAGTGGCCCAAAAATTGGTCCACTCTGTTCCATCGAACTTCAGCATAACTCTTACTAGCCAATAAGATTGCATTTCATCCACATTTACCCCTTCCTCAAAAAGCTAGGGAAGGGTAACGTCATCGAGCACGTGACCAAACCCGTATGGTCGGGCTGGGTAATCCAAAGGCCAATCATCTTCTTTGTTGCGCACTTCTTCTTCTAGTTGGGTAGCAGGGAATGCTGTCTGATACCACTCCCAAGCACCATCATTTCATTCCTCCATCCTATCTCGACTGCCTCAAACCACGATAAATGAGCATGATGTCTAATCCTCAGTTACTGAAACATGAGGGCGTGGTAGGTATGCTGAACAAATGTGCTGACTCGTGTCCTCTTAATCCCCTAGAGACATGTAATTTACCCCCACTTGCTTGGCATGATTCGGCAAGGGGTTAGTCGTTACGTTCGGTTTTAGAGTAGCAGATGGTGGTGGGATCACTTTGTTGTCAATGAGATTCTGGATCTCATGATGCAGCCTCATATATTTATCAGTCAAATGCCCATGGCCTTGATGGAAGGCGCAGTATTGAGAAGTATTAAACCTCGGCGGTAGGGGATCAGGTACAGGCATGGGGTCCAATGGCTTGATAAGCCCTTTCTCGACTAGTCGACTCAGGGCGGTGGGCAATGAAATGTTGAGGGGAGTGAACACCCTCCTTGGCCTATGTTGTTATTGACCGTTGTTCGATTGATGGGTATTATTGGATGGTTGAGCAGAAGAGGCTGGGTTCAGCAGGTTCACCTCGTTTGAATGAGACACGAGATTGGTGGTAGCATACTGGTTTTGGTTATTCGTGGGGAAGGTCCTCTTGGGTTTCTGACTAGGTTCATCTTCATCAATATCCCCAGACTAGATTGCATCTTCTATCTGAACCCTGGCATCAAACAACTACTCGAATGTGGAGAGTGGCTGCGTGATCAAATAATGCTTCAACGAGGACTGCAGATTCTTCACTATTATCCTCACTTGCTCTTTCTTAGAGGGCCAGTTTGTCATCTTGGCGGCCTTACCCCTCCATCAAGTTAGGAAATCAACAAAAGACTCCCGACTTTCCTGTCGAGTTGTTTCGAGCTCTCTAGTGGTGACATCTAGTTGAACATTGTAACTATACTGACTAACAAATGTCGTAGTTATGTCCTCCTAAGTTCTGGTCTTTGCTACATCGAGGGGGAGGAACCATTTATGGACTGCCCCAGAAAGAGATCGGTGAAAGAGTTGAGCCTTCAACTAGTTATCAATTTCCATTGGCGATAGGGTACCAACATACATTCGGAAATGAATTCTGGGGTCTCCAGTTCCGTCGAACTTTTCCATATCCGTCATTTTAAACTTTTCTGGGAGCTTAGCGTATGGGAACAAACATACTCCTCCCACATCTAGCATGTATTCTTCGATCCCTTTGGCCTTTCTAAGGACCTTCTCCATCCAGTCGATCTTCTCAACCAACGCAGACTCTTTGAACTGAGGGGTGTTTTCTTCCTCAACTATCACCTAATGAGGGATCTGCGATGGTGGTGGAACAACTTGCGGTCCATCAAGGACCTGATTATCATCCCAAAAATCTTCCCCGTTACCATTTGGGTCATCATGCTGTTCGTTCGGTACTGGAAAACGGGCCTGAATTACCTGAATCTGTGCCTGGCACTAACTCTGAGCCTGAGTTTGCTGCTGCATGGCCCTCTGTATTTCAGTAATTGCTCTCATCAGAGCTATCAAGTTTACCTCGTTCTCTGCAATTTCAGTTAACTGTTCAAATACTCTACAGAGTCTACCTGTCACTGATCTTTTCCAAACACGTATTGACTGTACTTTTCTTGGCCTAATGGTAAACCCATAGAAAAACTTGGATTCCAAAAGTAGAATAACCAGTATCAGACACTTTTTGGGTAAACATTCTGACAACAGATTAGCAAATATCTTGGATACCCCAAAATAGCGAATCATGAGCAGATAAACATGGAGACTGAAATAATGCCCCTGTCGGGCTCATGCTAGCAACATAACAACAGGATGACCTGGAATGACGGCTAAGGAAAAGATTAACCAACTTCTAGAGGGAAGGTTTATCTAAACGGACAGCACTCCGGTAAGAAAAACAGTTCTAACCCTCAAGAGATCGGTTCGATCTAGATTTCTAGGAAAAATGGGCAGCATAACAGTAGGAAACTAGCTCACACGGGTATGACAAGGGTATCCTAAACAAAGGCGGAGGAAGCCAACAATCTGAGAAGAACTCGAAGGAGAGAGAAATTGCCTGGAGGCTTCAAAACGAAAGATGGGCATGATCCCTGAGAAGAAAAGCTATAATGTGAAAATCGAACATGGTGAGGAACAAAGCCCGGGTAAGAACCCGAAAGCAAAAAACTAATCTAATCAAGGGATAACGGAAAACCCAGGCTAAACCCGAAAAAGAAACTAGCTTAAACCCGAACAAAACAATCCTAACCATACACAAACAACACATACAATGAAGAAGATACGTAATCCTACTAGGGTTAGCAGCTCCTAATGGGGGGTTCTAAGTTCACTACATACAAAAGGTCAGTTTTGGTCAATCGAACAGGGTACCTTCTGAATAAAGCCGGGTATATACCTCCCATGCCTGGAGTAGTGCAGGACATGGTCAAATGGTACGCCCGAACTCTTTTACTGCACCTATAAAAGTGTACAGTCAATAAGGCTTGCCTGTCATCGCAACAATTCCCGAAACAGATAAACGATCGGGGCATCGGGTCGACCAAGTAGGGGATTTGAAGAACAATGCATATGCATGCGAAAATGCAAATAAAAAATTCTTATTAAGAACTAATTATGTTTTCAAGTCTAGCCCACTTATTTGATTTTATAAATCAATCTCCAGCAGAGTCACCAGAAAATACTGTGGCGTTGGGATTTAAGAGGTTTTGAAAATGGTCAAAAAATATAAAATTCAAAGATGTTTAAAAAATTTCCTTAACACCTTGAAAACCAATATTTGAAAACACATTTTATTGAAAAGGGAGTCGCCACTTAGTTTTTGAGAAAAACTAAAAAAATAAAAATGGCTACTGATCTTTAAAACGTTTAACCAGAGAAAGAGGGTTCGGAGGTTAAGGTACGAATTGGGGAAGGTGTTAGGCACCTTGTTCGCCAAACCGTAAGGTTGGCCTCTACCAATCATCATTGGTTTTTTAATAGAATTTCTCAAATATATGCAAATAAATAAAATAGATGCAAAGAGAGAACATCCAAAATCAAATATGAAAAAATACATAACATATGTACATAGCACTCCAAATTAGAACAAATAAAAGGATGAATTCCTAAGTCCTATGGCATGCAATTTCTAACTAAAGAATACATGAAACACTTTCACCTGCAATATTCACAAAAATAAACTAACTATCATGATTTACATAAGTGAACAAAAATATGCTAGAAAATGTTAAAATTACCTAAACATAATTTATTACAAAAGATAAACTAAACTATTCTAAACATGATTTCAAGTGAAGAAACTAAAACATGCATTAACATTAACATGATGAATAAAGAAAAAAAAACAAGAAATGTAAAATAAGAAATGCATAAAAGAGAAAATTCTTTATTAAAAGAAAGCTTACTTAACAAAGAAATTTAAAATAGAAGGATTTATAAAAGAGAATTTAATGATTTAAAGAAAAGAAGAACTTTACGAAAGAAAAATTATGCTAAAATAAAAATAGGTTAGAAAATATTATTAAACTATTGAAAAAAAAACTTAACTATTTACACTTTGTACTTTAAAAGAAACAAAAGAAAATAAAAATAGAAGAAAAGAAAAGAGAAAAAAATTGCTATAATAAGAGAAAATTTATACTAACATTTAAAGATGAAAATTAACTTAAGAGACTTTTTGTAATTTTTTTTTTTTTGGTTTAACAAAAGAAAAGAAAAAAAAAAGAATAAGGTAAGTATTATAGAGAGAAAAGAAAAAGAAAGGACGAAAATGGAAAAATAAAATTAAATTATAAGGAAAAGAAAATAAAGTTACATTACATGGAAAAGGAAATAAAAAAACTAAAATGCTAAAAAGAGAAAATAAAACTACATTACAATTAAAAGAAAATAAAGTTACACTACATGAAAAGGAAAATAAAAAAGAAATAAAATGCTAAAAAGAGAAAATAAAACTACATTACAATTAAAAGAAAATAAAGCTACACTACATGGAAAGGGAAATAAAAAGAAATAAAATGCTAAAAAGTGAAAATAAAACTACTATGAAGAGAATAAGAGAAAATGAAAAATAAAGGCTAATGAAGGGACACTAATATTTAAAAGAAGAGGGCATTAAATTAATATTACAAGAAAAGAAAAGAAAATAAATAAATAAAATAGTAGAAAAATAAAAGAAATTAAATACAACTATTTAACTAAAATGTGAAATGTAGTATTAATTACTATATTCACATAAATGTAAATGTATTATTATAACAATTAGCAATACTAACAAGTTGTAATTACCAAAATATATTAGCACTATTTTGATGAATGAATTAAAGAAAAAGACAATGTACTTAGTGTGGAAGTATAAACTAAGCAATTAATTGAAAAGATTAAACTAAATGAATCAATTTAAACAATAAACAAAATTAATTACGTAAAGAAAATAAATGCACAAATTAAAATTGAAAGTTAACCTGATCACTCCAAGAGAGAGGAAATGGAGTTTAGAAGGATCGGAGATCCAAACGAGGTACCTAGATTACCGGAGAATCCCCGAGTCAGGAATGCGCTTCAATGGTCCAATCCTCGGGTGGTGATCCAAGTAAGGATTCAATGTAGGCGTCGAATGTTTGGATCTCGGTATTTCGGCAGGACTTCGGCATCGGGACTCGGAATTGCTCGGCAACTCGGCAAGCTTCACTCACTAAAACCTCTCACTCAAGTTCTGTCCTGTAAACGTACTAGGGGATTCGGTATGTATAGAATTTTTCAACCAATGAGATGCTGACACGTTCTGGGACACGTCGGGATTTTTTGAAGTTGGCGGTCGCCACTTTTGGCTAGGGTTTCCACAAGGCTCTATTGACGGTCGCCAGAATGAGAGTTGGCGGTTGCCACTTTGGGAATGACTTGCGCAACAAGTTATCGATGGTTCGACAAAATTTCATTGGTTTGAAGGTTTTTGATGATTGGTTTCAAACACCGAGCTTGGATCACTTCCCGAAGATCGAACTAAAGTACTTTTTCACCTGTTTTCATCATCGGATTCACCTAAAATTGGGCGGGGTCAAATTGGGGTGTCTATAACAGGTAAGAGCATCGAGATCGAAGATCGAAGGCTCATGCAATGGGTTATCTTTTGTTAAGGGGGGTAGAGAGGAGTACATACCAGGAGAAGTTTTAGATATCACCTCAGGAAACACCGTTAGAACCCTATAACTTTATCCTTATAAGTTCCATACTCATTTACCCCAAGCCTTTGTACTAATTTTTATACCCGGTTGAAATTCTTTGCTTATCCTTCCTTCTAATAACACCAGTCTCGAATATTTGACATTGGTGAAATCTTTTGCCCTCATTCAGTTCTCTCAATCTTGATACCACACCTTTATGCAGTAATTTTGTGAATTATTTGTTTACTCGTGAAATCCCAACTTGGGGAGTCAACTTGGATGCTTGGATTGAAGTACGTTAGGCGGACGTAACTTCAAGAAAAATATTTAGTATGGTTACCCATTGCTTAAACATATCTTTTGTCAAGATCTGATGTTGCACAGAATGGTCCGAAGAACATCCCCTTTGTAATCTTCATTAGTTGTTCAACTCTTATGTCCAGTGCATCTAAGCGTCAACCGACCTCTCAATTTGGGTCAACAATGATTGCCTTAGCCTTGACCCCTTGCCCTAATCCAATCTATCTTTGAACCACCTAGGTTCCACCCTAAGATATTCTAACCCTGCGCATGTTTTTGTTTGTCAACTTTTAAAATCTTGCCCCATAGATCTATGAGTAACAACAATCGTCAGGATATTGCGTCATTAGGCCTTAACGCTATCACGTGAAAACTAGGACGGTGCACGAGAACCTCCTAACACCTATTCAAAGAATGAAACAGATTTCTCCTTGATGTCACGGCTTAGAATATCTGTTAACATCCGCATTTAACAAAGTTTTGAAGATCAAGACTCCTGTTTGCAAAAATGGTTAAGTAAGGGCTTATTCAACTAACTATATCTTTTTAAAGGTCCTGACAAATAGAACTACGCCATCAGCAATCTAAAGTTAGAAACGACAACTTCACACCAAGGGTTTCGTGACACCACCATATAGCAAAATTTAAACTTTTCCAGACTAATTCATAGCTGACCCACCTATTTCAATAGACTAGAAAGCACAAGATTCATTCCGATAGTAAGAAAGTGAAAGACGAGAAATAACCTCAAACTTATGATAACCTTAGTACGCTAGCAAAGGAGATACATCTATATACATCGATATTCACGCTAGCCCTTCCCACTAAGATGTTAGAATCTGGGTTTTTCCATCACTATATGAGAACGAAGAATCGTGACCACAACAATGAACGTTTGAAACTTGATGAAGAATCAACCACTAAGTCACAATGGGTCACAAGAAAAAAGTACATCCGTGAGATTCTTCACCAACATGAGTTCTCTACTATACTCAACCGAGACATGCATCTCACCTTCAGATTGATAGACAATCCGCACGCACATTTCCAAGTCGACAAGAGTATGTTAAGAGTTTACGTAATGGGAATTAAAAAGGTAGCCGAGGAACAAATTTACCTTTGGTCAGAGCCAACCTACAACAACAGCTCTCAAGCCAACTTTTTCAATTATATGAAGTTTTGTGAAGAAGCAATGCTACAAGTTATCAATATGCGAAATAGAAACCGAAGGGACTGATTGGTAGGAACATATCTTTACTAGCCAATAAAGTGAGACCTAGAGTCCAATACAGGAATTCATATAGAACCCTGGATAGTAGCCATGTGTTAACAATCTGTAGTAAGAACGATGAAATCTCGTCGAATAGGACTTTTCATGCTAATAAACTTGTTGTGTGTCATGCCTTCACCTTATAAGTAGAGCCAACCGTATCAAACAATTCAATGACCCTTTTTTTCTTCTCTCTTTCTTAAAGATGACAAGGTAAATACAGAACCATAGATGCTCAGTAAAAGTATGTGGGACTGGGAAGGAAGTGAACATCCTGAGCCTAGCACAAATCTTGCAAGACCTAACAGTCAATTTGAATCGATCACATGGGAACGCACCCCGAATGGGATCATGGTACTTATCAGACCTAAGGGTACAAAATATTCAAGCACCTAAGAAGAAGGATGTTTCCCGAACAACTGAGGTTTGAATCAAGGTAACAAAACAACAGCAAACAACGGTAAGAACTTGTTATAAGTGCAACCAACCTGGGCATAAGATGGCTCATTGCCCGCTAAAAAGTAAAGAGGATAATCGAGGAGGACCATTAAGGAATGACAAGAAGTTCACGTGTTCAAAACTTTTCTCTCATGATAGCAGAAGAGAACAACTAGGAAAAAGGGTGCCAAAATTAGTAATCTGCTATCATTGCCAGAAATTAGGACATAAAAGGTCTGAATGTTCAATACGAAGAGGATTAAACTACAACAACCGTCAGGAGGGATAGTGCTATAAAGATCAAACAAGTCTATTGCAGCAAGAAATGAGTGGTTTGAAAAAGGTAGTGCAACCTGGCCAACCAGAGATCAATAAATGGAGTGTTCGCCCCTCACAGGAGAAAAAGGAGTATGTGTTGATGACCAGAGGTACGCCGTATTCGCAAGCTCTAAGTTATACATTAGTTAAACTTGTTGCATCATCCTAGAAAAGGGTATGCTTGAAGGATAAAAGCTGTTAGGTTAACACTAATCGAACAACACATGCGCCATAGGTATGTGATTTGGTCTTAAAAGTTGTGTAGTAGTCGGTCCAAGATTTTTGTAAAGCGAAACAACAGTCACTCAAAGCTATTGTAAGGCGAAACAAATGACTGAAGTAAACATGGACACAACGTTGAAGAGAAGTGAAGCTATAAACCATCCCCAACCTTTCACACGATGAAGTACGGGAAGAAATTTTGGGGACAAAATTTGTTTAAGGGAGGTAGTTTGTAACAACCCGGTTCGGACCTTAGTTGTAACAACTTAGTTGATAATGACCCATGTAAAGACCCAGCCCAAACCCTAAGCATTAGTGACGGATAGCCCACGAGGCTATAGAACACGGAAGAGGTTCGAAACCCTAAAACCCTAAGTTTGATCCAAAAACCCTAAGAAGGTCTAAAGCTCAAGCAATAAAACCAACACCTGAAGAATCTCCCAACATTCTAAATCAAGTAATTATCTTTAAATAATGAATCAGAAATCAAAAATTCTCATAAGTAGGATAAAATGACCGTTTTGCCCCTAGTACAGCAAAAAGTCTTAAAAACTCAAATTTTGACGCATGAACACCTTAAATCAAGGATTTAAGTACATTTAAGTAGTAAAAGATAAAATAACATCAAAAATAACAAAAATACCCCTTAGTGGCCGACCACCTTGGAAGTTGTGCCAAAAGTAACTTTTTGCATTCTTTTAAGCTTAAAAAGATGAGAAAGATATTAAATCAAGTATTATGATGATCTAACACTTGTTGAACAAGTAATATACATAATAATATGGTATTATATGTTAACAAAAGTAAATAAATCATTATTAAAGTTCATACATAATAAAATAAGTCAAAAGTCATATATTATCAAACTAACTAAATTTGACTTAAAAGATTATATCTATTTAATCAATTGCTCTGAAAACTATGATAATTTATGAAAATACTAAATTTATTATAAATATACTAAAATAATAATTTTTAGTAGGAAAAGACACCAAAAAAATATATCAAATTAACTTTTAAAGTATTTTCTTGCACAAAAGGACACACAAACTAATGCAAAACCCCGTGATTGATTGAGATCAAAATTTTTGTCCCCCAAGCTGACCCTAGCTGTATTTTCTTCCCTTGATATGATATATTCCCTCAAAACTTGCTCCAAATCAAATCAACCCATGTGAAGGAGAGGAAAAGTACTAAAGTGTGATCATTTTGTTCCCTTTTGGTTCCCTAGTCTTTTCCTATATAAACCAAGCCAAACACCCTCCCTCTCCACTTCATATTTTCGGCCAAGAGAGGATAGAAACCAGATTTTAATTGTTCTTGAGGTGTTCTACAAGTTTAAGAGAGAAATGAGAGAGAAGAAAAAAAGAAAGAAAAGAAGAATCAATGAGAGGTGTTTTTCTAAAACTAAATCCTTTCATACTACCATCCTTTGAGCCCTCTAAACAAGTAAGTAAAATCTCTAAATCTTATGCATAATGTCAATCAAAATATCCCTCAACTCATTTCTTTAAACACTTTAAAAATCGAGAACCGAAAACAAACCGAAAAGGCGTCGTATTTGAGAATTAGGGGTTGTTGTGTTTTTGGATAATATGAGATGTAGTTGTGTTGTTATTTTTGAGTTTGATGTCTTAGAAGTGTTCTGGAACCTTCATATTCATGTCTAAAACACAAGCATGCAAAGAAATGGAACAAAACCTTAACACATCATAAGTAGGAGCCTTGAACTTAAAGGGACTTGATTTTTGAGACCTTTGATGTTTCTATCCTGAACTTTGGAACTCCATAAATCAATGTAGAAGATTGATCTAAGCATGTTCTTTATGTCCAGATTTAGATTTGTGTGTTATTTTTCATCTAAAGTTAGTTTCAACCCATTTGAGTAAGTAAAACTCGACATATTGCAATTTTACCAAAGTGTGTTGTTCTCGGACCAGTCGACAATACCAAGCCTAACACCCTAGTTTACAATGAGATCCGTGCTTTGACCGAAACATAAACGTTATAGATAACATGTATATCTAGCTATCTACCAAAAATGAGTACAAAATATTGCATTTTGATAAGCCAAAACCACTTTGAAACTGTCAATTGTGTTTTAGCTCTCAAAGAACACCTTTGTCACATATTTTTGTGTAGCCCAAAACCCCTATTTTTAGTAACCTATTCCACAAGTGATCTACATGAACATTGTATCTAACATATTGAACTACACTTTATCCAAAAACCAAACCTAGATGCCTTGGGAAAGTCCCTCAAAATAGTTTCAAACTCACTGTCCAAAATCGACTTTGCTGAGTTTTGGCGGCTGACAGAACCTATTTTATAAAATGGCCAAAATCTTTAACTTTTTTCAAATAACTACCCTTAGCACTAAACAGAAAATTTGTAGGAGACAAGTTTATCTGGAACATGTCTATAAATGGGCTCATTTCAACTTGATCTAATACCCCAAAATCGAAACCAATAGAGACATATTTTTGGCAAAATTTTAAGTGCTGAACCATTTTCGCTTAGAATGCTTTATTCACCCGTTTGCCTTAGGTTTTGGCCTTAGTGTTAAACATAAGAGTTGTAGAAATATTTTTTATCTAAATGGTGTTTAAAAATCATAACTTGATTTCAAGTCAAGATGTCCCAAAATCTTGTTGATTCTTTTAATTTAATACTCGAACTTGGCCTTTAAGGTTACTATGTGTATGTTTGAGTATCTTTTGTCGTGAGACCCGAGTTCATGTTTTGATTTACTTGAATTAGTTGATTAGTATTTTTAAATGAATGTACAATGATTAGAACTCATGCCTTTAAGTTTGAATTTTATCTTGAGAATTGAACTTTGCCCTGCTAGTTGATGCCATGTTGTAGATAGTTGAATTGAGATCAATATTACACATTGTGAACATTGTCACTTGCATCCTGGCATGTGATATTCTGGTACCCCACATCAAAAAGAGAGAAGGAGTTCATAGGCTATAAAGAAAAAATCTTGGACCCTTACATTCAATGAGGCCTTTTTTCAGGTGGTAGAGACCCTAGCAGAACTCTGCAGTTAAGCGTGCTTGGGCGGGAGCAATGCAAGGATGGGTGACCCCATGAGAATAACAAAATCATGAGAGTTTTGCCCAGAGCAGACAATATTGTTGTCATGTGAAGAGTCGGGGTGTTACAGATGGTATCAGAGCCAACTCTCCTCACCTCCGAGTGTAGGCCCCTGTCGTCTTGCATGACATGTGGGTGAGCTACTGAGGGAACAGGTCAATAAAGACTGACAGGCTACCGGAGCTGACAGGCTACTGCACAGGGACGTGCAACCCTAAGGCAGGATTGTGATATCCTGGTATCCTACATCAGAAAGGGAGAGAGAGTTTCTAGGCTATAAACAAAAAACCTTGGACCCTTACTTTCAACGAGACCTTTTTTCAAGTGGTAGAGACCCTAGCAGAACTCTGCAGTTAAGCGCAATGCAAGGATGGGTAACCCCCTGGGAAGAACAAAACCATGAGAATTTTACCCAAAACAGACAATATTGTTGTCATGTGAAGGGTCGGGGTGTTACATGGCATATTGGAGTCCATCTATGTAAATCGTTGTTGGGATGGGCTGTGTTGAATTGTTCTTGGTTCTAAATCTAGGGCATCCCTAGTTACCATTTTTGTAAATATTTTGGGATATATTCCCCTTGTACACCTTGGGTACGTCTCCGGTGTTACAGATTTGGTTGGTGTTTGAAATGGTTTATTATGGAGATTGTTAGGCACCATAGGATCGTCACTAGCATTCTAGTTTTGATGATTTAGACTTTGAGTTGACGCCAAACGAGCATCCTGATCCTTAATGTTGAATTATTTGAGCATTATTACTTTGATTATTTTGGTTTGCCGGAGGATAAGGATAGATGTTATTAACTCGGCCCCATGCTGTTGCCCTTGAATAAAATAGCTGAGGCATGAAGCCAAGGCGAGCGTTTACCTTTCGCAACAAGGCGAGGATAGGTTTGATGATCAAATTTCCATAAAGTCTACTCTGGTAATTCCCAGCATGAATTTCCTATTTTGATCTGAGTATATGTTGGGTTGGACATTTGCATCGCATCCATTTGCATCACATACCTGTACACTTGTTCTTATATAGGTTTGTCATGCTATAATTGTCAAGTTTGTATATCTCCTTGACTTTAAATTGTACTGGATGTTATATAATATGCATTGTGGTGAATTTTGGGTCGTAAGATTAGTTAGAAGGTTAGAGTGTTTTGCTTCTGGATTTTGGCTTATGGCATTCGTGCCACAGGTGAGGAGGAGTTCTTGGAGGAAGTCATCCCAGATAGAGAAGAAGAATTTGAAGAGCAGGGTAAGTTTCAGGAGCGTGTGGTCCCCGCTGATGCGTTTTGAGGATTCGACACCTCTATTTTTGTTCTTTTGTTTCAGTTTTCCTATAACTCTTATAATATCTTTAAAATCCTTGGTGAAACTGTAATCGTTACATACTTTTAATTAGTTTAGAACTCCTTTATGATGTAATAATTAATGTATGTAAATATGAATGAATGGCTAGAATATCCCTTTATTTATATTTATGTATGCCCGGACGTGCCCAGAGGACGAGGCGTCACAAGGAATGTTTTATTACCATCACGCAGAATTAATTACATTGCCTACAAACTGGTGATAGAGACTACAAGATTTATCTGTGAATAAATTCTTTCGCCCACTTAGATTTTTTTTAAAAAACAAATTGAGGGTTATAAAAATTCGTTTAATTAAAATAAATTTATTAATTTTAAAAACCACACGATATAAAAGAATACAAAATATTTTTCCGTGTACACGATTTCAAATATTTCGATTTGTCAAACCATCTTTTTGTGTTTTAATACGTAACAAATAAAATATCTGATGAATACATAATTGTTTCTTTAGCTTTTCAGCAAATGTAGTGATTAAAGACATTCAATTATTTTATTTTTACGTCACACATTTTTCAAAAATAGTAATTTATTAAAATTAAATATTTATTCATTTAATTAACTCAAAATTCAGAATTAATTTTCATGTTTTTCCACGATATTGGATTTAAGAACAAATCGTCTTAAACGTATTATTTTGTAAAAAAATAAAATATCTAAAATTTTTCAATTTAATTAAAAATGTTTAATTAAAAAAACTTAATTTTATTTTTCTTTACAAAATTTTAATTAAAACTAAAATTTTCAAATTAATTAAATTAACAGGAATATATAAAACAGATATATATTATCCACGTAATTTAAAAGAATATAAATGCAAGATATATATATATATATCCCGATTTTATGATCAAAATGGAACTCTAAAGAGTTTCAATTTTCTGCAAACTTATAAACTTCAAGTCTTTCAATCATTACAGAAAGCTGCTTATCGGCATCAGAATACTACCAGGATTCTTCGATAATTAGTGTTATAAATATACAACACATCTCATATCAGTTATCATCAGAAAAACAGCCACCAAGGTCTCGAACCATCAGCTACCACCGCCGGCCACACCACCAGTCCACCGTTAGCTTGTGTCGCCAAATTCCCGAGGTCGTTCTGACCTCATCCGAGCTTCGATTTCGTCCCCATTTTTCTAGAATGTTGCTAACGAAATATACTATTTTCTGTCAAAAAATAATTGAAAATAGCCCAAAAAACAGGCTTCGATGGTCGCCGAAATAAAAAAAAATGCTGCTGCGCCGCAACAACACTGCACCGCCAACTTCCCGAGGCCGTTTTAGCCTCATCCGAACTCCGTTTTTGTCCTTTTTTTTTTAAACGTAGCTAACGAAATATACTATATTTTTTAAAAAAAACAGACTTGAAAACAGCCCAGAAAGAGCCATCAAAAGCCCGAGAAGTCGATGCGCCGCACCACCCACCGCCGCTTCTATTGTGTCGCTTGTTTTAGCTTGTTCCGTGGTTGTTTTGACTCCCGTTTTTTGCTAATTTTAGTACTAATATTCAGAAATATGATGCCTCGAAAAATACCTCAAAAATAATCCCAAATAGGCTCGAAACGGAGTCCCGAAATAGCCCGAACAATTGGCTATTGCCGCCGCACATGCCGCTGCTTTTCAACTATTTTTGGTTTAGGTTTTAGCTATGTTTTCGAATTGTTTTTCCAGGCTATTTTATTGCAATTTTGTGGCAAAAAATTGCTCAAAATTCATCTCGAGAAAGTCACAAATCCATGCCAAAAACGAGCCCCGAGTCGCCAGCCAAAGCCGCCACCCGTGGGCTATTTATGCCGCTATTTTTGCTACAATTTCAAACTTATTTTTCTACTGTTTTTACTACACAAAACCTACAAATAAATTACCGAAAAAACCTATTTCAAAATTGTGCAAAAACTACCGCGATTCGTGGCCCGAAAATCCTGAAACCACCGCCGGTGCCGCCGGTTATGCCGTCGCCTGTTCTTCATATTCTTGGATATTCAAATATGTTCTTAAATATTCTAAAAAATATTTAAAAATAAATAAAAATTTTTACATAAAAAACTTATGTCCCGAAGGCTCACATTCGAACTAAAAAAATTTAAACTATCACGATTAACCCTAATGATTAAAAAATAAATTATAATCATCATTCAACCATTCAATCAAATATGAATAAAATAATGATCATGTAACCGAAATTAGAATGCCTGTAAAATAAAGTTAGCACAGTTCTTAATCGACCTGACTCCTCGATGAATTGTAAATATAATCAAAACGACTATGATACAAATTGTTGGAGGCAAGCTACCAAGATCATTGATTTGTAAATAATTTTTTAAAAAATAAAAATAGAAGGACAATTGCCGAAACAGGCTCAAAATAAAAAAATTTTGATGTCGAACGATCAAAAATAAAACCTGTGTCACCACAGTTAATTTAGATGAATACCTTTTGGTCGATTCTCTAACTACGAATTTTAATTTCTCAAGTTGAAGTTTCGGTCAGACCTTCTAGTGTATTTTCGTTGCAATTCTCGAACGTAGTGTGGGTTACGATCCTTCGAGAACTGAAATCGACAAAACCTGGACAACCTTAGTCTTGAAAGACAACTTATGAATTTGGTTCAGTCTACTCGCATATTTATAAGGCTACAGTAGAGATCTATGGAGTAATTATGACATAAACTTCTAGTGTAACCCAATACCCATCCAGCGATTTTCGTAAATATGCTAACCTCTCAGGGATTAAGGTAATTATGAAAATCTTGCAGCAATTTCTGCAATTTTTATAAAGTACTAAATTACAGTTCACACCATTAAAGACCTATAACGGCACTCTTACCAATAATCTCAAGACCAATTTACATTAAGCTCCTGCTATTAAATGTTTAACTCATCTCCCCACGTTAAGATTTTCGATACCCATCAATTAAATTTAATTACTGACAATTTAATTTAATCGGTATCTTTAAAATTCCTTAAACCCTTCCGCTTAATTTATTTGACTACCGGATAATTAAATCCACCTGTGGAGTTTGGCTCAATCAAAACTTATAAGCTTCCTTAAAGGGTATCATCAATCCCGAATAACCAGGATGCGGATTCTGTCAATAATCAAAATTCACAATACAATTAATACCGCTATCCAACTCACCGGGACTACTAACCCATAAAAGATCGCACCCTCTAATTAATCAAAACAACAAATATTAAACATGGAGTGTAAATTAATTTATATAACCAGTATAAAATTAATTATCCCAATGTGGTCCTGTTCAATACACACAAAGTGTCCTACCACAGCGAGTCGAAATAATAGACGATGCTATTATTTGTTCCCGATAACCAAGACAGGCCTACTAAAACACTGTGCTACAGTCATACCGATGGTTTATCCAATTCCATCTAATCGATAAACAAAACATATATTTTACAAGAACCTGTAATCTGGTCTTCTATGTGCAAGTCGTACTCTACACACCAGATTAAATACTCTATAGAATAAAGGACAACCACAAATAATATTAAAGAAATGATATTGCATATATTACTCATTAAGATTCTCAAAAAATAAAAAAATAATTTTATTAAAATAAAATTAAATACTAAAATCAAATAAATTCATGATTTTAGTATACAACCCTGATAATTATGGCATAGACTTCTAGTGTGACCCGAATACCTTTCCAATGATTTTTGCAAATATGCAATTCTCTCAGCGATTTCTGTAATTATGAAAATATTGCAGCAATTTCTGCAATTTTCATAAAATACTAAATTACAATTCATACCACTAAAAAACTGTAATTGCACTTCTAGCCGTAATCTCAAGAGCAATTGCATTGAGCTTTTGTTAATAAATACTTAACTCATTTTCCCATGTTAAGATTCCTGATACCCGCTAATTAAATTTAATTACTAACAATTTAATTTAATAGACATCTTTGAAATTTATTAAGCCCTTCCACTTAGCTTATTTGACTGCCGGATAATTAAATCCACCTGTAGAGTTTGGTCTGGTCAAAACTTATATGCTTACTTAAGGGAGTATCGTCAATCCCGAATAATCGGGACGTGGATTCCGTCAATAATTAATATTCATCATATAATTAATACCGCTATCCAACTCACCAGGACTATTGACCCATAAAAAATCGCACCATCTAATGAATCAAAACAACGAATATTAAATATACGCAAATAATAATTACTTCAAGATTAAGAGTATAAACACTCATAATAACCTTGGGGTGTGAATTAATTTATGCAGTCAGTATAAAATTAATTACCACAATGTGGTCCTGTTCAATACACACAAAGTGTACTAACACAGAGAGTCAAAATAATAGAAGACGCTTTTATCTGTTCCCCATAATCAAGACAGACCTACTAAAATTCTGTGCTATAGTCGTACTGATAGTTTGTCCAATTCCATCTAAATTGTGAACAAAACTTATATTCTAGAAGAACATATAATCTGAATCTTCTGTGTGTAAGCCGTACTCTACACACCAGATTAAATACTGTACAGAATAAAGGACAACCATACATAACATTAAAGGAAAATGATAATGCATTCATTGCTCATTAAGATTCTCATAAAAATAAAAATAAAATTATTAAAAATAAAATTTAATACTAAAACAAAATAAAATTCATAATTTTTAGTATACAATCCTGATACCCATCCGAAGCCAGTTTCTACATAAGATTTACCTTCTCTACCAGCCAGATCTAAAAAGAGACAAAATAGGTAAGAATCGAGACAAATCTTCAAAATGAGACATGTGTGGGGAAATAAAGAGAGATTATGAGAAAAGAAGAGAAGAGCGGTAAAATTTGAGAAAAATCAACAAAATGAGAGAAGAGCGGTAAAATCCAAAAAAATCATCAAAATGAAAGAAGAGCAGTAAAATCCAAAAAAATCAGCAAAAGGAGAGAAGAGCGAAAAAAGGAGAGATTTAAGTTTTACTTGGATAAGCAGAGGGCTACCGGCAAAAGACGTGGTCACACCCCAGTGGATAGCATCTAAACCAATCAAGGTCTCATCCAAAACTAGGGGCACGAAATCCTTCCCTGCCCTTATTTGCTTAGAAATATCCACCAAAATAGTTCTAGCCCGGCCGTCACAGGAAATAAGAAGGTACCGGGCAAGCAGACAAATGCACAGAACATAACGAGGCCGCAATTGGAAGCTGAAGTCACCAAGGGAACCGGTAGGGCAGAGTCTGTGTTCAGTGAATCTCTATAGAAAAAGAAAGAAACCTCCAGGCTAGTCAGACCACAAAGGCGCATGACCTAATTCTTCGTAGAGACGAACATGAAAGGTAATGCCACGAACTCCCGTGGGACGAGATCAAAAATGTCAATGAACTCCTCTACTATAGAGCATAACTCTTCAAGGCCAAAACAGAAAACATGAGCCCATAGATCCTAAAAGCTGTGTAGCAGCCCTCAGCAATGGCTCATTGATCAAAGCCCTAGCGCACTAGGCACCCTCTTCCAAATCCTAGTTATATGCAAAGCGTTGTCTAGGTCCTAGGTTCGTGAGACAACCCTCAGGTTTTCTAAGCCCTGGTACGCCAATCAAACTTTCTTAAAATCCTAGTCATATGCAAAACATTGCCTAGGTCCTATGTCTAGAAGGTGTCTTAGGTTTTTTCCAAACTCCAGTCCATAAGGTGTCTAGGTCCTAAGACCAGAAGGTGTCCTAGATTTTCTTCAAACCCTAGTACATATGGCATCTAGGTCCTAAGTTCAAAAGCTGTCTTAGGTTTTTTCCAAACCCTAGTCCATAAGGCGTCTAGCCTCCAAGTCTAGAAGGCATCTTAGGTTTCCTAAGCCCTAGTGATCTAGGCACCCTAAGTCCAGAAGGCGTCTTAGATTTTCCAAACCCTTGTACGCTACGTATCCTATGTTTCAAGCCCTGCTTCTTAGGCACCCTAAGTCAAGAAGGCATCTTAGGTTTCTCAAGCCCTACTTTTCAAGCACCCTAAGTCCAGAAGGCGTCTTAAGTTTTCCTAGCCCTAGTGCACTAGGCATCCTATATTTCAAACCCTACTTCTCAGGCACCCTAAGTCCAGAAGGCGTCTTAGGTTTCTCAAGCCCTACTTCTCAGGCACCCTAAGTTTAGAAGGCGTCTTAGGTTTTTCAAGCCCCACTCCCTAGGTACCCTATGCCCTGCTTCCCAAGCACCTATGTCATGATTGCTTTTTTTATGTATTTTTAATGTCTCTATGATGTGTTTGTTTGCCTGTTTTTTGGATTTAAAAGTAGTTTTAAAATTTTGACTTGACTTTTTAATTATTTTTTCTCCCGTTCTCGTCTTGAGTTTTTAGGTCTTAACCCGACTTATTAATTCATAGTGTTTTCTCCGATAAAAATAATTTTAACTCTTGACTCGACTTTTAATTATTTTTATCCCGTGCTCGTCCCGAGTTTTTAGGTTTTTCACTCGACCTATTAATTCGTGGTGTTTGCTTCGATAAAAATAGTTTTAAGTCCTGACTCGACCTATTAATTTGTGGTAGTTTCTTTGAAAAAAATAGTTTTAAGTCTTGACTCGACTTTTAATTATTTTTGTCCTATGCTCGTCTTGAGTTTTTAGGTCTTGACTCGACCTATTAATTCGCAGTGTTTTCTTCAATAGAAATAGTTTTAAGTCTTAACTCGACTTTTAAGTATTTTTTGTCTCATGCTCGTCTCAAATTTTTAGGTCTTGACTCGACTTTTAATTATCCTTATCCCGTTATCGTTTCAAATTTTTGAGTCTTGACTCGACCTGGTTAATTCGTTGTTGCTTTCCCGGTAAAGATAATTTCTAAGATCTTGACTCAATCATTTTAATTATTTTATCCCCAACTGATCTTGACTCGATTTTTAACTTGTTTGATTGGTTATGCCTCCTTTAGATTTTGACTCGATCTTTAGGGTGTTGTTTGATCATACTAGTATTTGCATCATGTTTGTATCTATATCATGTTTTGCATTTGGCATCTGTGCATTTGCCTAAGGAACTACGTTTTGATCTGATCCCTAGCAAAGGGGTACGTAGGCAACTCAGTAGAAATTCGAGTACGACCAACATCATAGGCATTCTTGTGTGTTTGTGGCTGAAGATTGACATCTCTGTCAAATGGATGTTGTCTATGGATCTTTGACATAACTTGCATCATGCGTTGCTGCGTAAGTTATATCAAAGAGAGGCAACTGTAGACACCCTAATTTCACCCTGCCAATCTTAGGTTAATCCGGGTGAATCCGATAATGAAATCAATTAGAATGGTACTTTAGAACGATCCTCGGAGAATGATCCAAGCTCAATACCCAAGCCAAATGATCAAAACTTTCAAACCAGTGAGCCTACATTGTCCAAACCTTGAATCACCAACTTGAACCTAGAACTGCCACCTTACAACCATGGGGCCGCCACCTTGCATTATGGAGACTGTTTAAGAAACTTGTAGAAACCCTAGCTTGATGTAGCGATCGCCAACTCCAACCATGGGGTCGCCTTCATGCATAGTGGTAACCGCCATAAGGAGCTTGTGGAAACTCTCCTGAAGTAGCGACTGCCAACTCATGATGTGGCAACCGCCACTTTAGAAAATCCTAACGTGTCCCAAAACGTAGTAGCATCTTATTAGTCGGCGAATTCTATAAATACCGTACCCCTGGTACATTTTTTAGGACAAGAATTTTGAGTGAGAGATACTCTGCTGAAGTACTGAGAGAGTACAAGTTTTGATGCCAGCACCCTACTGCTTCGCGGACGTACGAGCTGCATTACGCCTATACTCTGTCGAATTCTTGACTTACTGATTGAAATTGGAGCATTCCTCGAGGATTAGACAATTGAGCACTATTCTCCTGACTTGAGAATTCACCCGGGTTACTCTTCAGGTATTCTATAAGATCCCTGACGCTTCTCTCTTCACCCTCTTCTTATGTGAAGAGGTTGGGTTACATTTTCGATTGCATGCCTACATCTTAATTTTGTGCTTAGTTAGTAATTTCTAAATCTAAAGCATGTTTTATTCTAGTTTCGAACTAGTTATTCTTTTTCTATAGTTTGATTGAATTTCATAGTTTCGTAAATTCTAGTTCTTTATTTTATAGTAGACTATCATTATTGTACTATTCTATTGGAATTTAGCAATGTTGCCTATATTCTTTGCATCGTAATCTGTGATATTACGATTGCGATATTCCAGCATCAACGTTAATGTGGATATAGTCAATATTGTGCCCACATTTTTTTCTTTTATTTTATTCTAAGTTTTACCTTGTTACAGTTGTTTGATTACAGCATGCTTTATTTTACTAGCATAGTTTGTCATTTCTAATATTTTGGTTAGTAATAGACTAGGTTAGGTACTTCCACTTTAGTTTCATGACAAGTTTAGAATTTAAGACTTGTTTTAGTTTATTTTTCTTGCTTATCATATGTGATCTTTATCTTAAAATCTATTAATTTAATTCTAACATGAGTAGGTTTTCTTCGTTATTTCCATATTTCGATCGATGCCATGCGATTTATTCTATGTATCTTTTAGTTAGAAATTGTATACCGTAGGATTTAAGATTTTCTTTTGCTACTTATTTCATTTGGCTTTCTTTATACATATGCTATCCATTCTCGTTATTTGATTTTAGATATTCTCTCTCCGTCTCCATTTTTTGTATTTACATGCATTTGAAAAATCTAATTAAGAGCAAATGATGATTAGTAGAGGTCAACCTCACAGTTGGACGAACAGGGTACCTAACACCTTCTCCAATTTGTACCTTAGCCCCCAGACCCTTGTTTTCTCTGGTTACCATTTTAAAGATTAGTGACTCATTTTGTTTTTCTTGATTTTTCTCAAAAATCAAGTGGCGACTCCATTTTTTACAAAAAAGGGTTTTTAAAATTTAGTTTTTAAGGTGTTAAAATTTTCTAAACATTTCTTGAATTCTTTTATTTTTAAACCAAAACCCTAAATTCCAGCGCCACACCTACCATCTACGACTACAGCTGGATAGTCGAAGAAAAGGTAATTGAGAATTTAAAGAAAGTTTGCATCTCCTTAGAGAATCCAAATCGGTACTTCTTGCTCGGGATGAGTATGCCCGAACAAGAGGAGGCCGAGCTGATGAAGTTCTTAAAGGACAATCGGGACGTCTTTACATGGACACCCTACGAGATGCCAATGATAGACCCTGAAGTAATTAGCCACCGAATGAATGTGGATCCCCTGAGGAAACCAGTTATGCAAAAGCCTAGGAAGTCTACCCCACATCATGCTGTGGTAGTAATTGAGGAGGTACAGTGCCTAAAAGAAGAAGAAGCAATCAAGGAGATCCACTACCTGAGCTAATTGGCTAACACAGTGGTAGTTAAGAAGAATGATGGTAAGTGGTGGGTGTGTATCGACTTTACTGACCTAAATAAGGCATGCCCAAAGGACTGTTTCCCTCTCTCCCGAATAGATCAGCTCGTCGATTCAACAGCGGGGCATAAGAGAATGAGTTTTTTCGATGCCTACAGGGGATACCACCAGATAGCGATGTACCCTCCGAATATGGAGAAGACAATCTTCATCACACCTCGACGTATATATTGCTATCGGGTAATGCCATTCGGATTAAAAAATATATACGCCACTTATCAAAGACTAGCTACCAAAATGTTGGGGGAGCTGATCGGTAGTACCATGGAAGTCTGTATTGATGACATGGTCGTGAAAACCAAGCATCCAAACAAACACCTGGATAACCTAAGGAAGACCTTCAAAATCTTACAAACTTACAAATTCAAGCTCAACGCTTCTAAATGCGCCTTTGGTGTAAGCTCTGGGAAGTTCTTAAGCTTTCTAGTGATTCACACGGGAATAGAAGTAAACCCCGAGCAGATTGCAGCTATCCAGAACCTATAGAGCCCTTAGAATTTAAAAGAAGTACATAAGCTCACTGGGATGGCAGCAACACTCAACCAGTTTATTAGCCAAGCATCTGATCGATGTTACCTAATCTTCAAGGCTATAAAGAGGGCAAATCAGTTCCTATGGGATGATGAGAGTGAGCAGGCTCTCACCGAACTAAAGCAATATCTCTCCTCCCCACCACTACTGACAGTGCCAATCAGTGGGGAGATGTTGTACCTATACCTTGTAGTATCAGCACGGGCAGTCAGTGTCGTCCTACTAAGGATAGAAAATAACGTTTAGAGACCAATTTACTATGTTAGTAAAGTCCTCCTACACCTAGAAACGAGGTACCTACCCCTAAAAAAGTTAGCTCTAGTCCTTGTTACTGCATCCAAAAAGTTGATCCACTATTTTAGGGCCTATCCGATCAAGGTGATCACTGGGCACCCACTCTAAGCCTTGCTCCGCAAAGCAAATTTCTTGGGAAGAGTGGCGAGATGGGCTGTGGAGCTTGGGGAGCATGACATAACATCCTCCCTCAGAACAGCTATAAAAGGTCAAGTGTTGGCCGATTTCATCGCCTAATTTAGTTAAGAAGAGAGTTCGGCTAAGAATGGAAGGTAGGCTACCGAATAGGTCTCACGAGAAGAAGACTTAAAGGAAGATGCACCAGAAGCAATGTGGAAATTGTATGTAGATGGATCCACCTACAACAAAGGGGCAGGAGTAGGTATTGTGCTTTATATCCTTGAAGGAATTCTCATAGAGAGAGCAATTCGGCTACACTTTCAAGCCACTAACAATGAAACAGAATATAAAACCCTTCTAACCGGGCTTTGAGATGTCAAAGAACCAGGAGCTCAAAATGTCCAAGTATTTTGTGACTCACAACTAGTTGTCAACCAGTTCAGAGGGGAGTACGCGGCTAGGGAGGAGAGAATGGTGGCCTATGTTCGGCTAGCTCAAGGGCTAGCTAGAGCAATGCAACACCTTGAGATTGAGCAACTCTCTTCAAAGGAAAACAACATCGCTGACTCTTTGGCGTGCCTCGCCTCAGCGGTAAGTTCCGGGGATAAACGAGCCATCACTGTGGAAATCCTCCAGCAACCAAGCGCGGCCTTCCCCGAAGAGAAGCAGGTGTTCTGCTCAAAGTTGGGACCGAGATGGATGGATCCCATAAGGGACTACTTGACCAAGGACGAGCTTTCGTCTGAAAAAAAGGAAGCTCGAATGATACGAAAAAAGGCAGCTCAGTTCTAGGTCTCAAGTTTGGGGGATCTGTATAAGAAGCCCTTCATAGGCCCCTACCTCTTTTGCGTACATCTGAAGAAGGTGCAAGATTTATTATTCGAGATCTATGAGGGGATTTGTGATAATCACACAAAAGGGAGATCCTTAGCTAACCGAGCAATCTCTCAGGGATACTGAACGCCCTATATGCAGAAAGATGTAGAACAATACGTCCAGAAGTGCGAGAAGTGCCAGAGATTCAGTCTGAACATACGCATCCCCACTGAAGAGCTTTCACCACTGACTAGCCCATGGCCCTTCACATAGTGGGGGCATGACATAGTGGGCCCCTTCCTAAGGGCCACAGGTAACAGAAAGTACTTACTCGTTGCCACGAATTACTTCACTAAGTGGATTGAGGCAGAACCTCTAGCCAACATTAAAGATGTTGATGCCAAAAGGTTCACATGGAAGAATATAGTTGCTTGGTTCAGCATACCCTGAGCTATTATTTCCGATAATGACACCCAGTTCAATAACTCGGTATTCAAGAACTTCTGTTCAGGCCTAGGAATCAAGAACTATTTTTCTACCCCGGCGTACAAATAGAGTAATGGGCAGGCTAAAGCAACGAACAAAACCATTATTAATAGGCTCAAAAAGAGGCTGGATGCTGCCAAAGAAAGATGGGTGGAAGAACTCCTCTCAGTTCTATGGATGTACCAGACAACCCCTACGAGGTCCACGGGAGAAATCCCCTTCTCCCTAACTTATGGCGTGAAAGCAGTAATACCACTAGAAGTTAGATTACCAATAATCCGAACATAAGTCAATACACCTGAGCTAAATGCATGAGCCCTAGTAATGGACCTAAACTTAGCCGAAGAACGAAGGGCAATTGCAGTCATTAAATTGGCATCTTACCAACAGACTTTAGCTAGAGAATACAATAAAAGGGTCAAGCATTGCAAGTTTGGCGAAGGAGATCTGGTCCTAAGGAAGGTCCTCATTCACATGAAGGACCCAATTCATGGAAAGCTCAGCCCAAATTGGAAGGGCCCTTACAAAATCACTTCTAAGGTAGAAACTTGGGCCTATAATTTGGAAGACACTAATGGTTGAGTCATCCCAAGGCCATGGAACACAAACAACTTACGTAAATTTTATTTTTAAATTTTCAATTTTTTGTAATTTTTTAGTTTGGCAATAAAACGCCATCATTCGGCAAGAATTTTTTCCTTTCAAATTATTCCTCTTTATATCAAAGTTTTTACCGAACAATCTTCTTCATAAAAACTAGGGGGCACACATACCTCACCCTCCAGTCAAGAGAAAGCCTAAAAAGGCTAAGTTCGAAGTCCATCTGAACAATTTTATCCCTTATTATGGAAGTTTGATCCTGTGCTAAGGAAGAGAGGCCTGAAAAAGCTAAGTTCGAAGTCCATCCAAACAATTTTATCCCTTGGTATGGAAGTTTGATCCTGTGCTAAGGAAGAGAGGCCTGAAAAGGCTAAGTTCGAGGTTTATTCAAACAATTTTATCCCATGGTATGGAAGTTTGATCCTGTGCTAAGGAAGAGAGGCCTGAAAAGGCTAAGTTCGAAATTTATCCGAATAGATCTAGCTTTTAGTATGGAAGCTCAAATCCAACCTAGTATAAGATGACTAAGTCTAAAACAGATAAAGTAAAATACAAGTATGAGAAATAGCGTAGGACCGAGAAGGCAAAAGAAGGTCTTCATTAATAAAAGAGGGGCTTAAACCCTTAAAGCTACAAAGTAAGAAGCCCAAAGGGACAAGGCTCAAAATAAGGAAAAGGGCACTAAGGCCTTACAAAAGGAGGGGCAGGGAAAGGTTCAAGGCTCCTTCAAAAACTCTTCCATGGTTTGCACGGGGGTGCCCACTTCTTTAGTGGCGGCTCGAACATTTGCTCTGCCTTAGGCACTGTTGCACCATCCTCTCCAGTAGAAAAAGGGTCGCTAGTCTCCTCAGTAGCTGGTTCCTTGGCACCTTCTTATTCAGCCTGCTTACTAGGCAAATGGAATTCTGAGTACAAAGGGGAGGATGTCTCAACCCCAGCGGTTTGAAGAGCTGCCTTCCATGTAAACTCAAAGATGATGTCTTGAAGATTGGGGATTTGGGCTTTATAATCCTTGATTGCCTCGGCTACCCCCGCTAAATAGGCTTTGGAGGCCTCCACTTGAGCCTAGGTAAGTTGGGCCTCAGTTTTGCTGAGTTGGGCTTAGGAGGCAATTAGAGCTTCCTCCTTCTCCTTCAGTTGCCTCTGCAAGGCAAGTTCTTTGATTTCCAATTAAGACAAACGAGCCTGGGCAGTCCCAAGCACCTTGTGCTTTGCTCGGATGTTAGCCTCTAGCTTGTCCCGCTGCTCAACTCTCTCTATGGCTGCCACCAACCGTTAGAGACTCTACACACAAAAGAAAAACACAAGTGGTTAAGGTTGAACAAAGAATGGAAAGCAAAAGAAACTAACCGAAGAGAGAGTATGAGAAGTACCTGAATGGAGTGACAGATAGATGATTTGACGAGGTGCCCATAGTGGAGCTTACGGACCTTCTCCATGTCACTAGGAAGTAATAAGGCCTTGGACAAGCCAAAGGCAATTTTCGGGAACTTAGCCCAATCATCAACAGTGATCAACTGGTCACCCCTTTTCAGTTCGAGGGTCCACTGTTCGGCCCTCCGAGTAGCATCAATAACTGCCTTTTCCTTCTTGTTCACCTTCTCCTTCTCTTTTTCTTTCTCCTTTTCCTTCCCCTTGCCTTGCCCCTTTTCCTTTGAAGAGGAATCCTCGATTTTCTTCAGCCTCTTCAATAGAGATTGGGATGATACCTTGGAGACCTTGGTGGCCCCCTCAGGTAGTTCGGCGACGAGGTCCATCTGGGCCACACGCACGACAGTGACTTTCTTCTATGAGCCCCCAAGAGTGAGGAACTCATGAGGTTGGCAGTGGGAGCCTTTCTTTGAGCCATCTTGGATATGTCGGCCAACTCAGATGTGTTGATAGAGGAAAATGAAGAGGAGGTAATGGTATATCTCGGGGAAGAAGGACCGGGCTCGTCTTGCAAAAGTGGTGGTTGTGCAATGGTCACCTGCCTCTCCGCCCTTATGAATGGCAGGATGACGGCCTCTAAGACGTCAACTGGATCTGAGGCAGCAGCGGCAATTCAAACTCCCGTGGTGTTCGGCCTGATGAAGTTCCAATACGTAGGGATGTACTTCACTAAAATATGGGCAGCTTAGCCTAGATTCCACTCTCGGGAAGACCCTTTGAGCCTAGACCTTCTGCAAATCTTCAAGATGTACACTGGGCAATGGTCTCCTTTTGGAGGTAGAACTACCAAGATTATTGCTTTTTCAAACGCCGAAATGGGCTCCAGATAAAACTTTTGATGTCGAACAATCAAAATAAAACTCGTGTAACCAAAGTTAATTTAGAAGAATACATTTTTACCGGTCGATTCTTCAACTACGATTTGATTCCGAATTGAAACTCCCATAAGACCTTCTACTGTATTTTCTTATGCGATTCTCGAATATAGTATATGTTAAAATCTATCGAGAACTAGTACTGACAGAACCTGAACAGTTTTAGTCTTGAAGATAAGTTATGAAACTGGTTAGCCTACCCGCATATTTATAAGGCTACTGTAGGGATCTGTGGAGTAATTATGAGTCAGACGTCTAGTAGAACACAGATACGTATTAGCGATTTTCGTAATTAAGTAAACCTCATAGCAGTATCTACAATTATGAAAAACTAGCAGCGATATCTACAATTTTCATAAAATACTAAATTACAGTTCACACTACTAAAAAATTATAATTGCACTCTAATCCACAATCTCAAGACCAATTCGCATTGAGCTCCTGTTATTAAATGCTTATCATTTCTCCCCACATTAAGATTCCAGATACCCACCAATTAAATTTAATTACTGACAATTTAATTTAATCAACATCTTAAAATTTCTTAAACCCTTCCGCTTAACTTATTTGGCCGCCGGCTAATAAAATCCACTTACAGGCTTTGGTCTGGTCAAAACTTATAAGCTTCCTTAAGGGGGTATCGACAATATTCCCGATCCTTTGGAACGTGAATTCCGTCAATAATTAATATTCACCATATAAATAATATTACTATCCAACTCACTGAAAATATAGACCCATATAAGATTGCACCATTTAATGAATCAAAACAATAAATATTAAATATATACAAATCAATAATTATTTCAGAATTAAGAGTATAAGCATTATTCATAATAGTCTTGGGGTGTGAATTAATTTATATAAAGTCAGTATAAAATTAATTACCCCAATGTGTCCCGTTCAATACACACAAAGTGTACTAGCACAGAGAGTCGGAACAATAGACGATGCGATTATCTGTTCCCCGTAACCAAGACAGGCCTACTAAAATTCGGTACTACAGTCGTACCGATGGTATATCCATTTTCATGTAAACTGTAAATATAAAACTTATATTTTGCAAGAATCTAAAATCTAATCTTCTGTGTGCAAATCATACTCTACACACCAAATTAAATACTATACAGAATAAAGGATATCCATACATAACATTAAAAGGAATGATATACATACATTACTCATAAAGATTCTCATAAAATAAAAAATTAATTTTACTAAAATAAAATTAAATACTAAAAACATAATTTTTAATATACCAACCGTAACAATCTCCTACTTATACTCAAAATCATGCTGCCATATATCTGTTGGAATGCATAATTTTCAATATACCAACCGTAACAATCTCCTACTTATGATTAAATATACCTTCAAGAAACTTGAACAAGTTTCTTTGATGAAGAACAACGATCCGAGACGACCCAATGATCTTCTCACGTATATCCCGACGCACACGACGATCCAGGCGAGTGGGTACCGATTCGAATCTTTGTGTTTTTCTCTTTTTGGTTTCTATCTCACACATCTCTCTCAAAGCAAAAAATGAATTCACAATGGGAGAGTGAAGGGGGCGGCAGCTAGGGCTAGGGATTAGGTTAGTTTTTGGCTCCTTGTGATATATTTTAATATATCACTTGAGATATCCTTGGAAAC
>JAULJZ010080103.1:0-12710 GCA_032270985.1 Heliamphora pulchella
AATCTTATAGATATCCGTCAATCACATAGAGTATCGAAAGAAACACCAAAAGCACCTCTCTACTTGAGCCAACCAACTTTGACTATATGTATTATATCATTTATAATCTCTCAATCTTTGTGAATAATCGAACTTAGATAACGAAAATATTCGCTCTTAGGTAGGGGGTCGTCAACGGGCCAGGCCGCGTAAGTAGTGCCTAGGCCCTCCCACGAACTATGACTGACGGGCTTTTTTTGTGGCGGACCGATAGGCAGGCCACTGGGCGGACTGCTAGGCTGAGAAACTTAAATACTACTTTTTTTAAATAAAAAAAATTAATTTAAAGCTTTTTGACTTCTCGAGCTATTCAAGAATTAAATAATTTTTTTATTAGTCAAACAATTTTATTAATTACATAAAATAATTTCTATTAAGCGGGCTACCGAGTTGGGCAACCGAGCGAGTCAGTCTTTAATCTTTATACCTAGACCCAGCCCGAATACTATCCTGCCCGAGCTTTGGGTTTGGGCCGGGCGGGCTTGGGCGGGGTAACGGACCAACGGGTAAAATAATGACATTTACTCTTAGGTATGTCTTGATTTTGAATTTTTATTTTTTCACTATTAACACTCTTATTACTGCGAAAATTATATTTTATATATTAAGTTTGTTCCTATTTACTCGATACTCTTTTGATTCTAAAATTTTTCTCTACATTTTTAACTCTACATTAACTCCACACCTAGTCTCCTTTACTAAAATAATATTATTAGCGAACAACATACACCAGTGAACATCATTCTGAATATGTCTAATTAGTTCATTTATAACTAAAACAAAGAGATAAGAATTCAAAATTAATCATTTGTATAATACTACTACAATTGGGTGTTTGTTTCTCTTACAGTGATTAAATTATTGTGACAATTGTATTATAAATATCTCTTATCATGTGAATTTACTCATTTCTCACTCTATTTTTTTCAACACACACCCTATAATATCATTCAGCACTCTATCATATGCATTTTTTAAGTTTATAAAAATGATATCAAAATCTCTCTTCTATTCTCTATATACTTCTTTATTAATCACCTCAATAGGTAAATTACTTTCATAATTGATCTGCTAGGCAATAAACGAAACTAATTTTGTAACAATGTTATTATTAATTTTAGACGATGTTTAATCACTTATTCGTATAGCTTTATCGTATAACTCATGATCTTAATACCTCTATACTTATTATAATTTTGAATATCTCTTTTATTTTTATATACAAGTACTAAAATACTATTTTTCCACTCTAACATTTTTTCAGTCATTGTGATTTTTTTAAATAACTTTATTAATTAAAACATTTCTATTTTACCTAGACATTTTCACATCTATAGAGATACTATTTGGTCTTAAAGCCTTAAGTCATTACAATTTTCATTTCAAATTAAACTTCTTATTATGTGATAAAACTTATACTCTTTATTCAAAATATCATAGAGTAATTTTTCATGTAATAATTTTTGAAAATAAATTTTTTATTTTTTCTATATTCTCCTCATCCTTCAAGAACACCCTTAAATCCACCTGTTTTATACATTGTCTTTTATTCTCCCTTCTCTCCACTTTGCGAGTCTACAAATTCCTCTCATAGATTGAGATTTAATTTCTAAGGGATCATCTATGTTTGAAATCTCAATACTTAATAAAAGCTCTTCAATCGCGACTCAGAATTACAAGATACAAAAATCTCAACAAATAATTTAATGATATTTAATACATTGGGATAGAATGATTGAAAAAACTCAAAATAGAAGATTCCATATGTGGATAATGAAAATTCTTTTCCATGGCAAGTATTATTTTCTGTTTTCTAATTAGCCTTTTTTTTTAGGTTGTTGAGTTTTAAATTGTTTTGACAATCCAGACAAAACAACTTAATCAAGTTGTATTTAGTTATTTGTATTGTAATTAGTCTTTAGGGATAATTACACTTATCTCTCCTGATATTTAAACTTATTACAGGGGCCTCCCATGTGGTCTCTAAAATTACATTAATCTTTTCAGAGGTTTAATTTTTAACATCAATTGTACCCAACTGTTAAAATTCTCATTGAAATTTAACGGAAATCGCCCCTCCCACTCCAAAATCACCATTCCCACCCCAAAATCACCCTTCAACGAAAATTTTAACAGTTGGGTACAATTGATGTTAAAAATTAAATCTCAAGGGAGGTTAGTGTAATTTCAGAAACTACAGGGGAGGTTCCTGTAATAAGCTTAAATCTTATGGGAGGTAAGTGTAATTATCCCTAGTCTTTATAATTCTCTTCTGATGATGGTTTCTGATATTTTCTTCTAGAAGAAGATTCTGATTTAGATTTAAATTTAGTATAATGTTTTTTATGTTTATACTTTCTAGATCTATCTTTATGATGAGAAGAAGAATGTTTATGCTTACTTCTTTTAGGAAAGTTAACATGAACATCGTAAGCAAATTGTTGACAAAATGCTCTGATTTCATGTTTACTGGTTAAGTTTTGCTTTTTAAGAAGGTATTGTAATTTCATATCATTACAAATACCTAAACCAACTTGTGTACAGACAGATATGATATGTCCATACGTATATTGATGATATGGTATAGAATGGCCATCATATTGGTCTTTAAGTTTTTGACGAACTTTTTCGGCAAAAAGTGTTGGTAAGCCATCAATGAATTTGACTTTTCAATGTTCAGCATTAGCATCATTTCTTTGCATAATGCGTGTTAAGAAAACATCCTTATACCATTTAAAATGGGTTAAGGAAGGACATCGAAGATTTTGGAGAAGTTCTCTCGATCTTTCATGTCTTTGGGAATGTGTGCCAACAAAATGGGTAATGATGGTTTGTATTAAAGTAAAAATAGCATCTTGTACTAATTGGCAAGCTTGACTAGTCTGACTTGTAGCAGGATCAGTAGTCGTTTCAGATTCAGTTTTGACAGTATAAAAAATTTCATACTTCCGTCCTTTAGTGAGACAGTTGTCAAACCAACCTTTTAAGGAACATGTGAATCCATTGGATATGTGTTTTGCTGTTTGTTAGTCAGTATTACCAACAGCGCGACACACACAGACATACATCATCATCTAATGAATAATTTCAAAGATTTGATATTCAGATAAACCATCTATGTTCCATTCATATATGGTCTTTCCGTTGTACGAATTATGTGTTTGGAATAAATCTTCTTCCCATAACAGATCAATAGGTGTTGGACACTGGTAATAAGTTTTACCAGGAGGTTCATACTCAATCTTATTTACTTGGGGAGTAAACATAGATTGAAAATTTTGGATCTGAGTTAGAGTGTGATCTGGCTCAGATTCAGATGAAGAATCATCAGAAGATAAAGATTGATCTAAAATATTAATCTATTTTTCAGGTTCTTTCATTTTCAAAGATTCTAATTTTGAGATTAATATTTCAGCAAACTCATTGTCCCTTTTCTGACTGGATAATTTAAATCCAAGAGCATGACGAGTTGGTTGTAAAGAAGTCTGTTCTTTTCTTAAGATTGTAGGAGTTTTAATAGGATAACGTGAATGAATTAAAAATTCATCTACGTTTTCTTCTACTAGCGAGAAAAATATTCAGGGATTAAGATATCTCGTACTGACGCAAAGTACAATTTAGGGCTTAAGCAGTCACGCGGTTGCAAGTTAATTTCCAATATTTTGTGTCCCACCAATTTGGAAGCTACGAAATCGGCCAATTATGATGCAAACAGGAAACAATTGCCCAATTGCCTAATATACATTTTAGGCCTTATTTTTTATAAGAAGGCAATCTTAGTTTCTATATATAGGTAATTTGATGTGTTTTGAAGGACAGGAGACCGTAAAGCAAACCCTAGAGAGTATTTTTGCGGCTTCTCAAAAGAGATAATCACAATGGAAAAAGTTTTAAGTGGAGATAGGAGTTCAACTTAAGTGAGCTAGAATTCCAAGTTCTCTAAAACGTCAGTACCTGAACTGCGTTGAGCTCATCATTTTAGTCCCAATTCAAATTAACCACAAGAAAATGGATACTTGGACAATTCATGAACTCAAAATCCGGCACTTCTATAGATGAACTGCTTCTATACATATATAAAGGCACTTTGAATAACAATTTCAAGGTATTTTGGAATCTGGGATGCACTCAAAAATTGAAAACAAAAGGTTTATCAATTATAGCCAAAGAGTAGCATACATATACATACATACATGTATTAATATACATGTAGTATATATATAAAAAAATGCTAACGGGATCAAGTGACCTTTGATCCAATAGTGCAGTGTTAGTTTTCTAAATATAAAGTTAAAAATTCAAACCTTGCTAAATGCTAGTGTGGAAGTCGTGGGTGTGTAAGTATTTGCTGTTAAAAAAAATGCTAACGGACAATGGATAATAAGTACAAATGTATAAGTATTTGTATAAAATGTGTTAATATTTGCATAAGTGGTAGGTCACACCTTCAAGAATGTATTAATGTTGAAAATCTTGAGATGAGGCGCCATCTACCATTTTTACACATAATAGTACACTTTAAATATATTCATGCACTATTTACTCGTTATTCATTGTTCAATAAGTGTGGATTAGCATTTTTCTCCTCCCTCTCTCTCTCTCTATATATATGTAAGATCGATCCCAGAAAAACTAATTGTTCTTGCTCTCTCTAAACAAACATCAATTCAGAAGCATTTGTTAAACACATTCTACATATATATGATTAATTAGCATTTGACATGCGCTCTATAAGCTTAAGAATAGAGAAGTAGCACATAAGTAAGATGCATGACATTACATATAGTAATATACTATATATATAATTATATATGGAGAAAAGGGCCATACATAGCTAGAAAGTTAGACCTACAAAGAGGCATGGAGAGAGAAGAGACATAGCAGGGTATTGGTCGATACCTAAAAAGATTTTAGGCCTCCTATATCGATGTTTACTCATGTATTTGTCGACACTGTTTGATATATATCAGTTGACATATATCCGTGACACCGATACGAATATGTATTCTGATACTGCAATTAATTAGAACCCTGGTAGAGAGAGAGAGAGAGAGAGTCATGGCTCTTCTTTAAGAATCATGGAGGGAACCATGTCTTGGAGAAGCCCATAGTCAGGAAGCTGAGGAAGGTCCTGGGCTGGAGTTGGAGTGCTGCTACTGATCCTTTGGTGGGGGTAGAAAGAGCTGAAGCCGCCTTGGTTGTACAACGAAGGCATTTGAAGTATAAATTCCTGAGGAAAGCTTGTCTGGCCAGCCACCATTGGCGGCGGTGCCAGCATTGACGGCGGCAGCATTCCACCCACATTTCCTCTGAGCGCCACCGGAATCGGGTGGTTGTGCTGGCCCTCGTACGTTGTCACCACCACCGACGGGTCCTGAAACGACCTCTCCACACGTTTCTTCACCGTGCACTTCTGGGTGGTGCACCGATAGTAGCTTCTGCAAATGGAAGTTCAAATAGGCCTCAAAACAAATCAAGAGTTCAAAAAAAAAAAATCAATTACAGTCTTCCACTAGCGAAAAAATATATTTTTAGAACAGCTTACGTGCACATTCATTAATCTCTTGAGGAGAGAACTAATCACATTGTCCAATAATGGGCTCCATACTGTAGGAAAGAAAAACTCATGTTTTTTTTCCCCTATTGACATCCCACATCGGATGCTAAGAATGTTCATGATAGACAATTTATAAAATGATGCAGAACATTTTTTTTTATTGGTAAAGAAAATTTTATAGCCACCACTCAAATAAAAATATATTTTTAGAACAGTTTACGTGCACCTTCATTAATCTCTTGAAGAGAGAACTAATCATATTGTCCAATAATGGGCTCAATACTATAGGAAAGAAAAACTCTTATTTTTTTCCCCTATTGACATCCCACATCGGATGCTAAAAATGTCTATGATAGACAATTTATAAAATGATGCAGGATACTTTTTTTTTTATTGGTAAAGAAAATTTTATAACCACCACTCAAATAAAAATATATTTTTAGAACAGCTTACGTGCACCTTCATTAATCTCTTGAGAAGAGAACTAATCACATTGTCCAATAATGGGCTCAATACTGTAGGAAAGAAAAACTCTTGTTTTTTTTTTCTCCTATTGACATCCCACATCGGATGCTAAAAATGTCCATGATAGACAATTTATAAAATGATGCAAAACACTTTTTTTTTATTGGTAAAGAAAATTTTCTAACCACCACTCAAATAAAAATATATTTTTAGAACAGCTTACGTGTACCTTTATTAATCGCTTGAGGAGAGAATTAATCACATTGTCCAATAATGGGCTCAATACTGTAGGAAAGAAAAATTTCTGTTTTTTTTTTCCCTATTGACATCCCACATCGGATGCTAAGAATGTCCATGATAGACAATTTATAAAATAATGCAAAACACTTTTTTTTTATTGGTAAAGAAAATTTTATAACCACCACTCAAATAAAAATAGTTTAAGCCTAATACTCGATAAAAGCCAAGTTAAAACTCAAATAAGATATAATTGACCAAAAATCAATCTAAGAGAAGAGGCACACAAAGAGAGGGAAAATAGAAACAAAGAACTAAAAATGCACCGAAGTGGACAAAGTTGTGGCCAACACATCTTATATGGTATTAGAGCCAGAATCGTGTCTGTGCTGAGGTGGGAGTGTTGGCATTTGACATTGGGATATGCATCTTGTATAATATTAGAATTATAATTACACCTGCATTGAGATAGAGACGTTAGATTTTAACATCGGGTGTAGACGATAGTAAATTCATAAGAATATAACTGCTTTTTGAGTTAGAGTGTAAAAGGGAAAAATTGAGTGTGAACTGAGTTAAAACGAACAATACTTGAAAATTGAGCCGGGTTTTACAATACTAGTTTCATACACTTTCATCTCTTTTTGTATATCATTCTAATAATTAACAGCCAGCAGATCCTAAAGTAGCTGGATGATGATTAACATATATTCATTAATTAGTTTGATTGTTATAGGAAATTGAGGAACAAACCTAGGAAATGGACTATTCTTGACAGCCTTTTGTCCATACTTTCTCCATCTATATCCATCTTCTAGATGATCAACTTCGCTCTTGGTCATGAAAGCAAACCGCGGCTCCCTTTGCCTTTTCTCACCTCTCTTTTTTGATTTGTTCCTGCAGATTCATAATTTCATACACACATGTATGAACACAAATATCATATTCTACGTCGAAATTGAATATCAACAAAAAAACAAAAAAAAAAAAACCAAATTTAAGTTCTTATCAAGGTTTTAAATATCGAACGACTGTTTTGGACATCTAATATCAATATTAATGACTAATATATCAATACTGTCTGATATGAGTGAACATGACTTTACATACATTTTCTTAGAGCTTTCTCCTCCGTCATCTGACTCCTTTTGCTGCCGGTCTTTCCTAGTACCACCCTTGTTGGAGTGTTCTTCGCCACCGGCCTCCGTAGACGATGTAGAAACCGAAGAGTTTGGTGTCACCGGAGTTTGATCACCGCTGCCACTCACCAAGTCTCCAGCATCCACCGCCGGATTTTGCTCGACTTTGACTACAGACAGTGGTTCCGAGGTCGGAGGTGACAAGCCAAAGGCTCTTGCGAGCGTGTTATAGTCTGCAGATCCGTGTAAACACTCGGTGAAGCTCATGTATGAAGGATCAAACCCTCGTAGGTCATGAGCCGATGGATTGGGATTATAGGTAGAAGAAGGAATATAATTTGTAGAGAATGAGAAAGTTCCATATCGATCTTCATGAAATGGGTTATGATAGTATGAGTTTTCTGGTTCATTAGACATGGCAGACCAAGAAGATGATGAAGATGATGATGATGACAAAAACAATGTTGACGAAGATGAAGAATAAGAACAAGAACAAGAACAAGAAGATGAAGATGAAGATGAAGAAGAAGAAGAAGAAGAAAGGGACTTTGACAGGAGATTAATTTGGTTGAGGTCCCTTTGTTTAAGCTTTGACAGGAAGACCTCCTTATTCCTCAATGTCTATTTGTCTTGTTTCAGAGAGAGGTCATATAGCCAGGTTCTAACTGCACTTTATAAAGAAGGTTTGACTATGTTCATTCTATTGGTAGAAACAAATTATAATAATATATGTTTTGAAGAATGTAGATTATTTTGGCTTTTGGGTGTAATAGTATGTGGACTCCAATTCTCTCTATTTTTCAAAGAAATGGAGGTATTTTTGTATTTTTATTTAACAGTGTTTACTTTATATTTATTTTTGATGATTTTGAATGATTCATATTATAAAATTTTATCTAAAACATTATTCACGCAAAAAAATAAATTAATTAAACATCGGCACGCAATTAGAAGGTCAGATCATGTTAATTATAAAAGAATTATATAGTCTCTTTTCAAAATCATACTTTTTGTTAGGGTTAGGATAAAGGTATTTGATCATGCATAGAGTTATCAATGTGCAGTCAACTTAATTTTTTAAATTTATGATATTCTTAACAAAGTTCATAACATAAATTATTTAAATCATCAAAATGTATTATCCTAAAGACTATAAAATAGAAATAGAGATTTCTCTATTAATTTAAGAAATGCAGAACACCTAGATCCATATTTTATTGGATTAATTTATTTATTTTCATTTTGAATAAGTTTTGAAGTTTTTTCTGAAAAAAATACTTTTACAATTCTTCTCACGGAGCCCAAAAAATTTCAAAGAAACAATGACAAAGCTAAAATTGATAAAAAAAAATAATAAAAACTAAAAATAAGCCAATAATCTAAACCTTTTTTTTATTTTCATATTTTATAAAAAATTTATTTTTGTTTATTTTTTTTTTCACTTTTAATTTTTTTTTCTTATAATAAGAATTTAAGAAGAAAAAGTAAAAATAAATTAAATAAAACACTTTATCCCAAACTAGGCTAATACATTTGCACTATATGACTTTAATGTTATAAGGATTAGATTCTCATCAATTGACTTTTCTATAGAGAATAAATTTCTTGTATTAAAGGATGTAGGTCAGATTGCTCTACTAGCTTTAAAATATAGGACCCCATGTGTAATAATTTTAAATTTGTCCCTTTTATATCAGCAAATTCACCTATACCTATGCCAAATTAATTTATATATATATATAGAAATCTCAAAGTGTTATATCTTTTGTGATAAGGCTAAATAAAAAGTTAGCGCCAGCATACAAAAACTACTTCAATGTAAAAATAATATTCAAGAAAACCATATTTCCTCTATATTATCTGCTAAATTATTTGAATATTTAAGGTGTTTCAAAAAGGTTAAGAATTGAACCTGTAATATTAATAAAATGTAAGGGTTTACTTTATTGCACTCTCTCCCCACTCAGTTTCGCATTTACTAATTATGTGTGAATACATATACAAAGTGGCAATCAAACGAAAAAATTATTAGACTTCTCTTTTATTTTTTGGCTTATATTTCTTATTTTTTAAATTATAATTATCCATCAAATATTATTCCTATTATCATATATATATATCATGTCCCACACTTATTAATATTATTCTCTCTTAAAGTTAACGATTACACCGGTTCCTTGCTCTCCCTCACCTTGCCCCGTCGCTTTTTCAATTAATTTTTACCATCTCCTACCTCATTGCTATATCCCTACAATCACATGTCTAAAATAAAATAGTTCATTCCAATAAATTTCAGGTAACCTATCGAGCACGTCTCTAAGATTGATTAAGTTCTTAATTTGCTTTTGATATGTCAATATTAAGCATTCAATAATTTTAAGATACCAAAAAGAGATCATTGTATTTTTTTTCACAATATACTTAGATATTAACAATAAGAACGTGTATTAATTTTTTTACTGTCACCTTCCTCGGCTCATTGTTATCCCTACAAACAATCACGTTTAAAAAAAAGTAGTCCATTCCAATAAAATTTCAAGTAACGTATCGAGCACGCTTCTAACCGAGTATGATTAATGCCCTAATTATAATTTGCTTTTGAGATGTCAATATTAAGTATGCAGTAATTTTAGGATTCCAAAAAGAGATTCTAAGAATTTATTTAGAATACAAGAAATTAACTTTAAAATCATGTATTTTTTTTTTCAGACACAACATATTCTTAACATTAAGATTGTGTGTTCTAGACAAATTGTTTAAATTACTTTATGCACATGTTTGTTTAAGGAAAAAATTTGATGGGATAAATAGTATCAATCATTGTATTCCAACCACTGTTTGGGTTGGACAGAGAGAATATTTATATTGGGCTCGTTTGGCAACCGGCTTTTAGCCGGTTTTTTGGTATTAAGTCACTTTAAGCGAAAAAATTTAAAAGTTTGTTTAGTTGGAATATGTGTGGCTTTTTAACCGAAGGCTTAAATTGATTTTTAGCCAAAAGAAAAATTTTGCTTAAAGTTGTTATAAGTTTTAAAAAATTTATTTTTAGATAATTTTATATTCAATATACATCTTGTTTGATAGATTTTAACGAGTATATTTTAAAAATATAATTTTTATAAAAAATAGATGTGTATAATAAAAGTTATGATATTTTAAAAAATATAAAAAAATTATGTAAAAAGCAAAAAAGGCAAAAAGCCTGTAAGTTGAAAAATGAGGCTTTTTTACTTTTCGAGCTTTTAAGCAAAAAGGCAAAAAATGAACTTTTAAGGCCATTGCCAAACTAGGGCAATTATGTTTGGTTTGTAACTACCAAATGGGATTAAAACAGCCAAATTACATAATGCCCATGCTAAATTATTGAACATGGATTGGCATACAACTGATTCTTAAGATATATATATATATATAAGCAATTGTAATTTTCAACAATTTACATAACCTCTAACTATATAACTAAATTTTTGAATTTAATTGAGAAAATTAACTTTAAATAGACAAACACAGCGAACAGTAAATACTTCAACAATGTATAATCATTGTACAATTCATAAAAAACATAATAAAAAATATTTCAACTAGTAGAATTTAGATGCATTGCATAGTCAGATAAAAAAATTACAAAAATAGAACAAAAAGTAACAGAAGGTTCAAGTATTTAGATGTGGAAGGTAATTAATTCAGTAACTTTATAGTTTACCCTTGCTGTCATTAATCTCGGACTAAATCAACCCTTTTCACCTTTTTTAATCTAACCTAAAAAAGGAATCTATTGATTATCTTTCAATTGGTTGGACCGTATGTATGATGATTTGTTTTATGGGTGAGATCTCTAATTCAAGTTCAAGAAAAAATTGATTAAAATATTAGATAAAAATGAGTTGAAAAATGAAAAAAAAAGGTACTTAAATTAAGAAACCAAACTTGGGCGTAGTTCCAACTATCATAATTTAGTTCAATTCTACTAATATAATCCCATAAATTAATAGAGCGTACAGGCCTTATTTATTTAACGGTTAAAGGGAGTGAGATTAGACTATATGAGAATAATCTCATGTATAGAGTTTCTTGTTTAGTTTGCCGAATTGAGAGAGAGCGATTGAACTATATATCCTCTTAATCCTCCGAACTAGCATAATTTCTTCCCTTAAAACTATTACTATCTCACCGCCTATATGGATTCAAGAATTCTAAAACTATTACTATTCATCTTGTTGTAATTTTAAAATAATTTTATTAAAATTATATTAAACTAAATAATATACTATTTATTCGTAACTTGTCGTACTATTTGAAAAAGGGCACTTTTATCCCTCTTTTGTGCCTTTACTTTTGACTTTTCTCTTCTTTTTGTTATTTCTCTTCTTTTTGTTAAACTGGACAATTGTGTTTGGACTATCTCTTTATTAAGTTTTTTGACTTTTTAGCTTTCTCTATAAAAAAAATGTAAAAAGATGTGAGAAAATCAATTTATGTCAAATGGTTAGTGGATTTTTTTAAAGATTTTTAAACAAAAAGCCTTTGAAAAAATCAAAAAGCATTTACTTTTTTCAATGCTCAAAAGTTTTCTTGTTTTTACTCATGTAATTCTCTCTCTCCCCTGCCTTCTCTCCTCTCTCAATTTACCTTTTCTGAAACTTTTGATATTTCCTTTTAATAGTGATCTTAAGTCTTTTTTTATTGTTTGACCATCAACTTCTTTGTTTATTACTTGATATTTTTTTTCTCACTGTCTTAATTTCTTAATTTATGTAATGTAAATTATATATTTATACAATTTTTAATTATCATTAGATAAACAATTCAATAATAAGATATGATTATTTAACCATTTATATAATTAAGTATTAATTTTATGACAAATAAATTTGTAGAGTAAAAATCATGATATTTTAAAGTAAAAATTAAAATCAAATATGTGCATAAACTTCTTACAAGAAATTACAAATATGCTATTTGATGACTTAAGTATAAACAAATATTCGTCCTCAGTGAATTAAAATCTTTATTTTAGGAATCTCTCACCAAAATCAATAATAAAAATAAGGGTAAATTACACTGACCTCCCCTGAGATTTCTGACAAAAATTGAAATTACCTTTGTGGTTTCTAAAATATCACTAACCACCCATGTCAGTGATTTTGCCATAACCCCGTTAATTATAATTGCAAATTTATATTTTTACCCTCCAAACATTTCCTGTCTCTCTCATCTCTCTCTGTATTAGGAAGAGAAAAAAAAACTAAATGAAAGAGGAAGATCAGGCACTG
>JAULJZ010080114.1:0-12709 GCA_032270985.1 Heliamphora pulchella
ACATTCGGGTGTAGAAGTGGTCATGTTGAGTTGTAGAAGTGGTCACATGTGGTTGTAGAAACACACTTCACATATGATCAAAGTGGTACCAAATGACATCAAAGGGTCACATTCAGGTGTAGAAGTGGTCATGTTGAGTTGTTGAAGTGGTCACATGTGATTGTAGAAACACACTTCACATATGAATAAAGTCTTACCAAATGGCATCAAAGGATCACATTCGGGTGTAGAAGTGGTAATGTTGAGTTGTAGAAGTGGTCACATGTGGTTGTAGAAACTCACTTCACATATGACCAAAGTATTGTCAAATGGCATCAAAAGGTCACATTCGGGTGTAGAAGTAGTCAAGTTGAGTTGTAGAAGTTATCACATGTGGTTGTAAAAACTCACTTCATATATGACAATAGTATTATCAAATGGCATCAAATGGTCACATTCGGGTGTAGAAGTGGTCATGTTGAGTTGTAGAAATTGTCACATGTAGTTGTAGAAACACACTTCACATATCATCAATGTATTACCAAATGGCATCAAAGGGTCACATTTGGGTGTAGAAGTGGTCATATTGAGTTGTAGAAGTGGTCACATGTGATTGTAGAAACTCACTTCACATATTACCAAAGTATTACCAAATGGCATCAAAGGGTCACATTCGGGTGTAGAAGTAGTCATATAGAGTTGTAGAAGTGATCACATGTGATTGTAGAAACACACTTCACATATGACCAAAGTATTACCAAATGGAATCAAAGGGTCACATTCGGATGTAGAAGTGGTCATGTTGTGTTGTAGAAGTGGTTACATGTGGTTGTAGAAACACACTTCACATATAACTAAATTATTACCAAATAGCATCAAAGGGTCACATTTGGTTATACAAGTGGTCATGTTTAGTTGTAGAAGTGGTCACATGTGGTTGTAGAAACACACTTCACATATGACTAAAGTATTACCAAATGGCATCAAAGGGTCACATTCGGGTGTAGAAGTAGTCATATGGAGTTGTAGAAGTGATCACATGTGGTTGTAGAAACACACTTCACATATGATCAAAGTATTACTAAATGGCATCAAAGGGTCATATTCGGATGTAGAAGTGGTCATGTTGCGTTGTAGAAGTGGTTACATGTGGTTGTAGAAACACACTTCACATATGACTAAAGTATTACCAAATGGCATCAAAGGGTCACATTTGGTTATACAAGTGGTCATGTTTAGTTGTAGAAGTGGTCACATGTGGTTGTAGAAGCACACTTCACATATGACTAAAGTATTACCAAATGGCATTAAATGGTCACATTCGAGTGTATAAGTGGTCATGTTGAGTTGTAGAAGTGGTCACATGTTGTTGTAAAAACTTACTTCACATATGATCAAAGTATTACAAAATAGCATCAAAGGGTCACATTCGGGTGTAGAAGTGGTCATGTTGAGTTGTAGAAGTAGTCACATGTGGTTGCAGAAACACACTTCACATATGAATAAAATTTTACCAAATGGCATCAAAGGGTAACATTCGGTTGTAGAAGTGGTCAGTTTAGTTGTAGCAGTGGTCACATGTTGTTGTAAAAACTTACTTTACATATGACCAAAGTATTACAAAATTGCATCAAAGGGTCACATTCGAGTGTAGAAGTGGTCATGCTGAGTTGTAGAAATGGTCACATGTGGTTGTAGAAACACATTTCACATATGACCAAAGTGATTCCAAATGGCATCAAGGGGTTACATTCTGGTGTAGAAGTGGCCATATTGAGTTGGAGAAGTGGTCACATGTGGTTGTAGAAACACACTGCACATATGACTAAAATGGTTCAAAAGGGCATCAAATGGTCATATTCGGGTGTAGAAGTGGTCATGTTGAGTTGTAAAAGTGGTTACATATGGTTGTAGAAACACACTTCATATATGAATAAAATCCTACCAAATGGCATCAAATGGTCACATTCGGTTGTAGAAGTGGTCATGCTTAGTTGTAAAAGTGGTCACATGTAGTTGTAGAAACACACATCACATATGACAAAAGTATTACCAAAGGGAATCATAGGGTCATATTCGGGTGTAGAAGTGGTCATGTTGAGTTGTAGAAGTGGTCACATGTCGTTGTAGAAACTCACTTCACATATGACCAAAGTATTACCAAATGGCATCAAAGGGTCACATTCTGTGTAAAAGTGGTCATGTTGAGTTATAGAGGTGGTCACATGTGGTTGTACAAACACACTTCACATATGATGAAAGTGGTACCAAATGGAATCAAAGGATCACATTCGGGTGTAGAAGCGGTCATGTTGAGTTGTAGAAGTGCTCATATGTAGTTGTGGAAACACACTTCACATATCACTAAAGTATTGTCAAATGGCATCAAAAGGTCATATTCGGTTGTAGAAGTGATCATGTCGAGTTGTAGAAGTGGTCACATGTGGTTGTAGAAACTCACTTCACATATGACTAAAGTATTACCAAATGGCATCAAAGGGTCACATTCGGGTGTAGAAGTGGTCATAGGGAGTTAAAGAAGTGATCACATGTGATTGTAAAAACACACTTTACGTATGAGCAAAGTATTACCAAATGTCATCTAAGGGTCACATTCGGATGTAGAAGTGGTCATGTTGAGTTGTCGAAATGCTCACATGTTGTTGTAGAAACTCACTTCACATATGACCGAAGTATTACCAAATGGCATCAAAGAGTCACATTCGGAGGTAGAAGTGGTCATGTTGTGTTGTAGAAGTGGTCACATGTGGTTGTAGAAACACACTTTACATATGATCAAAATATTACCAAACGGTATCAAAGGATCACAATTGGTTGTACAAGTGGTCATGTTTAGTTGTAGAAGTGGTCACATGTAGTTGTAGAAACACACTTCACGTATGACTAAAGTAATACCAAATGGCATCAAAGGGTCACATTCGGGTGTAGAAGAGGTCATGTTGAGTTGTAGAAGTGGTCACATGTTGTTGTAGAAACTCACTTCACATATGACCAAAGTATTATCAAATGGCATCAAAGGGTCACATTCGGGTGTAGAAGTGGTCATGTTGAGTTCTAGAAGTGGTCACATGTTGTTGTAGAAACTCACTTCACATATGACCAAAGTATTATCAAATGGCATCAAAGGGTCACATTCGGGTGTAGAAGTGGTCATGTTGAGTTCTAGAAGTGGTCACATGTTGTAGAAACTCACTTCATAAATGACCGAAGTATTACCAAATGGCATCAAAGGCTCACATTCGGGTGTAGAAGTGATCATGTTGAGTTGCAGAAGTGGGCACATGTTGTAGAAACTCAGTTCACATATGACCGAAGTATAACCAAATGGCATCAAAGAGTCACATTCGGGTGTAGAAGTTGTCCTTTTGAGTTGTAGAAGTGGTCACACGTGGTTATAGAAACACACTTTACATATGAATAAAGTCTTACCAAATTGCATCAAAGGGTCGTATTTAGTTGTAGAAGTGGTCATTTTGAGCTGTAGAAACTTACTTCACATATGACCGAAGTCTTATAAAATTGCATCAAGTGGTCACATTCGGGTGTAGAAGTGGTCATGTTGAGTTGTAGAAGTGGTCACATGTGGTTGTAGAAACACACTTCACATATGACCAAAGTGGTTCCAAATGGCATTAAAGGGACACATTCGGGTCTAGAAGTGGTCATGTTGAGTTGTAGAAGTGGTCATATGTGATTGTAGAAACACAATTCACATATGACCAAAGTGGATCCAAATGGCATCAAATGGTCACATTCGGGTGTAGAAGTGGTCATGTTGAGTTGTAGAAGTGGTCACATATGGTTATAGAAACACACTTCATATGTGAATAAAATCTTACCAAATAGCATCAAAGGGTCACATTCGGTTATAGAAGTGGTCATGTTTTGTTGCAGAAGTAGTCACATGTTGTTGTAGAAACACACTTCACATATAACTAAAGTATTACCAAAGGGCATCAATGGGCACATTCAAGTGTAGAAGTGATCATGTTGAGTTGTAGAAATGCTCATATGTTGTTGTAGAAACTCATTTCACATATGACCAAAGTATTACCAAATGGCATCAAAGGGTCACATTCGGTGTAGAAGTGGTCATGTTGAGTTGTAGAAGTGGTCACATGTGGTTGTAAAAACACACTTCACATATGACCAAAGTGGTACCAAATGGCATCAAAGGGTCACATTCGGAAGTAGAAGTGATCATGTTGAGTTGTAGAAGTGCTCATATGTAGTTGTAGAAACACAGTTCACATATCACTAAAGTATTACCAACTGGCATCAAAAGGTCACATTCGGTTGTAGAAGTGGTCACATGTGGTTGTAGAAACTCGATTCACATATGACTAAAGTATTACCGAATGGCATCAAAGGGTCACATTCGGGTGTGGAAGTGGTCATAGAGAGTTGAAGAAGTGATCACATGTGGTCGTAGAAACACACTTCACACATGACCAAAGTATTACCAAATGGCATCAAAGGGTCACAATCGGATGTAGAACTGGTCATGTTGAGTTGTAGAAGTGGTCACATGTTGTTGTAAAAACTTACTTCACATATAACCGAAGGATTTCCAAATGGTATCAAAGGGTCATATTCGGGTGTAGAAAGTGGTCATGTTGAGTTGTAGAAGTGGTCACATGTGATTGTAGAAACACACTTCACATATGAATAAAGTCTTACCAAATGGCATCAAAGGGTCACATTCGGTTGCAGAAGTGGTCATGTTGAGTTGTAAAAGTGATCACATGTAGTTGTAGAAACACACTCCACATATGACCAAAGTGAGTTCAAATGGTATCAAATGGTCACATTTGGGTGTAGAAGTGGTAATGTTTAGTTGTAGAAGTGGTCCCATGTGGTTGTAGATACGCACTTCACATATGAATAAAGTCTTATCAAATGACATCAAAAGGTCACATTCGGTTGTAGAAGTGGTCATGTTTAGTTGTAGAAGTGGTCGCATATAGTTGTAGAAACACAGTTCACATATGACGAAAGTATTACCAAAGGGCATCAAAGGGTCACATTCGGGTGTAGAAGTGGTCACATGTTGTTACAGAAACTCACTTCACATATGACCAAAGTCTTACCTTATGGCATCAAAGGGTAACATTCGGTGTAGAAGTAGTCATGTTGAGTTATAGAAGTGGTCACATGTGGTTGTTGAAACACACTTCACATATGACCAAAGTGGTACCAAATGGCATCAAAGGGTCATATTCGGGTGTAGAAGTGGTCTTGTTGAGTTGTAGAAGTGCTCACATGTAATTGTAGAAACACACTTCACATATCACTAAAGTATTATCAAATGGTATCAAAAGGTCACATTCGGTTGTAGAAGTGGTCGTATTGAGTTGTAGAAGTGGTCACATGTGGTTGTAGAAACTCACTTCACATATGGCCAAAGTATTATCAAATGGCATCAAATGGTCACATTCGGGTGTAGAAGTGGTCATAGGGAGTTGTAGAAGTGATCACATGTGGTTGTAGAAACACACTTCACATATGACCAAAGCATTACCAAATGGCATCAAAGGGTCACATTTGGATGTAGAAGTGGTCATGTTGAGTTATAGAAGTGGTCACATGTGGTTGTAGAAACTCACTTCACATATGACCGAAGTATTACCAAATGGCATCAAAGGGTCACATTCGGGTGTAGAAATGGTCATGTTAAGTTGTAGAAGTGGTCACACGTGGTTGTAGAAACACAGTTCACATATGAATAAAGTCTAACCAAATGGCATCAAATGGTCACATTCGGTTGTAGAAGTGGTCATGTTGAGTTGTAGAAGTGGTCACATGTGAATATCGAAACTTACTTCACATATGACCAAAGTATTACCAAATTGCATCAAAATGTCGCATTCGGGTGTAGAAGTGGTCATGTTGAGTTGTAGAAGTGGTCTCATGTGGTTGTAGAAACACAATTCACATATGACCATAGTGGTTCCAAATGGCATTAAAGGGTCACATTCGGGTGTAACAGTGGTCATGTTGAGTTGTAAAAGTGGTCACATGTGGTTGTGGAAACACACTTCACATATAACCAAAGTGGATCCAAATGACATCAAAGGGTCACATTCGGGTGTAGAAGTGGTCATGTTGAGTTGTAGAAGTGGTCACATGTAGTTGTACAAACACACTTCACATATGACGAAAGTATTACCAAAGGGCATCAAAGGGTCACATTCGGGTGTAGAAGTGGTCATGTTGAGTTGTGGAAGTGGTCACATGTTGTTGTAGAAACTCACTTCACGTATGACCAAAGTATTACCAAATGGCATCAAAGGGTCACATTCGGTGTAGAAGTGGTCATGTTGAGTTATAGAAGTGGTCACATGTGGTTGTAGAAACACACTTCACATATGACTAAAGTGGTACCAAATGGCATCAAGGGGTCACATTCGGGTGTAGAAGTGGTCATGTTGAGTTGTAGAAGCGGTCACATATAGTTGTAGAAACACACTTCACATATCACTAAAGTATTACCAAATGGCATCAAAAGGTCACATTCGGTTGTAGAAGTGGCCATATTGAGTTGTAGAAGTAGTCAAATGTGGTTGTAGAAACTCACTTCACAAATGACCAAAGTATTACCAAATGGCCTCAAAAGGTCACATTCGGGTGTAGAAGTGGTTATATGGTGTTGTAGAATTAATCACATGTGGTTGGGGAAACACACTTCCCATATGACCAAAGTGTTACCAAGTAGCATCAAATGATCACATTCGGATGTAGAAGTGGTCATGTTGTGTTGTGAAAGTGGACACATGTGGTCGTAGAAACACACTTCATATATGACCAAAGTATTACCAAATGGCATCAAAGGGTCAAATTCGTGTGTAGAAGTGGTCATGTTGAGTTGTAGAAATTGTCACATGTGGTTGTATAAACACACAGTGATATTGAGTAGCATTAATCTTCATATGTAATTGTAAAATGGTTCATTTCCTGTAGTAAAAGTTGTGATATTGAGTTATATAATTGGTCATGTATAGTTGTTGAAATGATGATACTTAGTAGTATTAATCTTCATATGTAATTGTAAAATCGGTCATTTCTTGTATTAAAAGTTGTGATATTGAGTTATACAATTGGTTATGTATAGCTGTAGAAATGATGATATTGAATTGTATTAGTGTTCATGTCTAATAATAAGAAGGACCATATGTAGTTGTAAAAGTTGTCTATACTATTATTTTTGGCGAAAAAACCCTAATACCACATTTAGTTATTATTTTTTGCGGGAAACCACTTACTCATTTTTTGTTTTGTAATCAGTGGCCTAGATGATTTTGGTACCTAATCCAATGGCCCAAATTTGTTGGGACATGATGCCCCAAAACCACTTTGGGGCATCATAGAAAAATTCCTATGGGATGGGTCCTACTGCCATACCCAACAACGGTTTTGGGGCATGATGCCCCCAAACTGTTATCAGCCGTTCCATGATAAAATTTAATTTTCAGCCAATCTCAGCCGTCCAAGCTAATATCTCTGCAGCCAAAGCATCCTCTCCCCCACGATCTAATCTGAGCCCTCCAAATTTGAACAATCACAACGTCTTGCTGCCGTTTCACTCCTCTTCCGCATTCGTTCGCGTTCTCTCTTTCGCTCTCTCTCTCCTCTCTCTCCCCTCTCTCCCCTGGTCTATTCGCTCTCTCTTGCTCTCTCGCTCTGTCTCGTCTCTCTCTTGCTCTCTATTCTCTCTCTCTCTCACGCTCTATTTCTCCCTCTCTCGCACTCTCTGCCTTCCTCTCTTGCGTTTTCTCCCGCCAGACTCTGGTCGTTGTTTCGCCGTGTGCTGCTCAGCTCCTCCGCTGTGAACCTCTCTTCGACAAGGCATGTCTCTCTATTTCTCTCTTTTTATGTGTTATTTAAAGACACTTATTAATTGATGTTATCTCGTGATATATATGTGTTTGTGTATAAATGATGTGCATTAGGATTTCTTAATATCTGCATCTTTCGTGATTTCTTGACTTGGGGTTCATTGTTAAACGGAATAACTATATTGTTATTTTTTAAGTTTATTTAAGCTGTTGAGTTGATTGGAGTTGATGAATCTTTTATTTAATGATTTTTTTTGTAATTTATGTGTTGCACAATACATTTATCTTGCTTTGTTATAGTTTAACTTGGTGATTGAGTTTTTATGATTACCATTTAATCTTGACTCTGTTAACAAAGCAAGTGATGATGCAACTACATTCTAAATCTAAAAAAATAAATATTAATCAGCATGGTTGGTTTAAAAAATAAATGCTAGCAACATTAGTAATAATAGAGTTGTAAATGCACCTTTGCATAGTAATAATATATGTTAGTTTTAAATTTTCAAAATATATCTCAAGACCAATAATAGGCGTTGTTAGTTTTAAATTTTCAAAATGCATCTCAATAAAATTCTTTATATTCGTTAGTTTTAAGTTTTCAACTACACTAAGTTTGATTCTTTGCTGATTATATTCAAATTGTTAATTAGAAGTATCAAAGATAAAATCTATTTGGTGAGCTTTCCTACTTCATTTAGGAATTAACGACCCAATTAGTTTCATGGGTTTGTTGAAGAGAAAACCAGCTTCTTGTTTCTATGTATTCTGTCTATTTTTTGGAAAAGAAAAATTTGCAAGTTTTCCTAAGAACATATCTTTGGATTGATGAGTCAATCCGCTCCAATCATCTCACAAGTTTTATATTGCTCAGGATCCTCTAGAAATCTAAGCATTCAATGGCTTCTGATTTATTGTTGCATTTATCTCACTATCTTGGATCTAAAAAGACAACATATTAACATTGTCTGTTAAAGTAGAGAATGCACCTACAGCAAATGCAGTATTAAAGAAGCAATAGTGAGAAATAGTAACTATCATTTCGGTACATGTATATCTGTTTCCTTGGGGCTATTTAGCTGCACTATGCAAGCTATGTATTGGAAGGAAATAGTTAACTATATCTGAGTCAATCTTTGGTTATTCCGCTTATACATGGATGAGACAACCTGTTTCACCAATCCGACTTGGAAGAAGCTTCATTACATTAATAGAATGAACAAACATCAAACTGCATGGCATGAATGTATCAGGTTTCCATCTCAAAACTACTTATAAGAGTGAAGTGATGTAAACATTTAAGGACTCACAATTTCAAACTTCTCCCTGTTAGCCTCGACATATGTCTCAAGTTTTGAAAATTTTTCACAGCCATAACAATTCACCAGCTCAATGTAGAGTTGCCATTGAGAGAACAAGAAACATAATAGACTAAAGTTTACTTGATAGTGGTCATAGCTTAAAATGAATATACATACAACATTTAACAATTTTAACGAGATGAATCGAGAAAATTTTAAAAATTTAACATAAAGATGAAAAGTTCACTAAATATTAAGCAACATAAAAATTTGGTTTATTAGCTTATTTTTTAATTTTTACAATGTTTTATATGTTAAATAAATTCTTTTGTATTTCTATTAGCAATCCCAAATTTAAGTTAAACTTTTACTTGTGTTTTCACTTTAGTACGAGAAAATATAGGAGCCACTGCTTTCCAAGTTCTACACCCATTTCCTTTCCCACTCTTTGGATGAACAAACACCTAGCATTTGTAATTTTGAAGTATTTGGTTGATTTACTGTGTGTTGTCCGTTGCTTTCAAAACCAGTCAAAATATTATGTAATGGCAGTTATGTAATGGTTTAATTGGTGCCCAAACATCTTTAAATTTGAAGTTTTTGGTCGGATTTCTATGTGTTGCCCAATGCTTTAAAAAGCCAGTCAAAATGTTATTTAATGCCGTTATGTAATGGTTTTATCCCATTAGAATCTTATATAGGACGACTTTTTACTAGGATACATTTTACAAAGTAAAATAGTAGTGTGGACATCTTGGAAGCGTAAGTGTAAGCTGCATAACGGTCCCTTTTCAGTTAGCACATGAAAAAGAAAGGGCTTTAATCTTTTTCCCTATTTCTTTGGTTGAGATGAAAATCTTAGCCTCTGAAGCAGTCGGAGATCGTGAGATATGTAATCCTATGGTTAATAAAATACAAAAAAAAATCATTGATTGTATGTAGAACTTCTAGACTGAGTGGAAGTTTATTTTTCCTTTTCTTTATTTTATTTTCTTCTCTCTAAAATAAGAAAAATGAAATCACTTTTTCTCGGTTGATTGAAGTAGTATTTTTGAAGAGTAAACTTTATCTACTTGCTAGTGAAAGTGTTAAATTTTTATTAATCAACCTACCTTTCTATATTATGCACTACATTAAATTCTAATACCTCCCAAAAACTACATACGTGATTTGTTAATTGATTTAACTTCTTTTATTTTTAGTTTTTAGTACATGGTGTTCTGCTGTAGCTCTAACTATGTCACGCCCCAAACCCTGGGGATCCGTGAACAAATCCCCAGCCGACTCGTATAAGAAATTACCCAATTAAACATTTGTTTCATTAACGATTTGAACTCAAAATACATTTGAAAGAAAATAAAGATTTTCGACAAGTAACCATATCTTCATGCATATAAAAATACAATCAAATACTTTGAGTTTCCAAGTGTCCCTTTACAATAACAATATCATTACAGTAATCCATTTTTTCTTATGTACAAACATGATATAGAACACAAAATCTTTTTTGAAGCCCTTTCTCAAAATGCATTTTTTGCCCTGGTACCGCCTCTGGTCTTCAACACCTGAAATGGTTTGGTAAACATACGTGGGCCGAAACTTGTAGGATATAGATTAACCCAAATGTAATGCACGATTTGTGAGGTATGATGGGTGCAACAGAAGAAAATGCAAGTTTTCACCAATTCATTTATCCTTCACATGCACACACCCATGCACACCAATTTGTTCAAGTTTATCCTTTCATATTATTTATATCATCAGTTCATTATCCGATTTTTCACAAAAATTGTGTCACATTTTTTATTACCCAGTTTATCACAAAATCGTATCACAATTAATGAACCGGTATCGGGTGCAGCTTATAGAAACTCCTCCCTATTAATTCCTAATAGGCTACGCGAAGCCATTGGGTAATAGATAGCTCTATAACTCACCACAATACAACACTACATTTCGGGGGCTAGCCTGTGGGCATGTGGTCCTCATCTTGCTCAAGTTTTCTGTCTTTCACCGCGGAGTCGCCAGGCTAACTTAATCCACATCAATTCATACGGTTTATTATTTGTTTAATTTCACAAAAAAAAAAATTAATCTGGGAGTCCAACCCACAACCAGTTCCTCTCCCAATTATTTCACACATTATCGTTTCAATTCCAATTTCAACTTTTTCATTTTATTGTCAAGTTACATTCGGTTTTAGTATTCACTTTCTCTTTTCAAATCAAATGCATCACAAGTTCCATTACACAATCTTTCATGAATCATATTTTACATTTCTTTCATTAATCTCATAATACACCAATAACACAAAATTGAATTCCTTTGAAATCAAGAAGTGTGAAGAAAATGGAATGCACCCATCATATGCATATACATGTACATACAAGTTAAAATTCGTGTTTTCTCTCAAAAGTTTAAACTCTTAAATGATAACCATATCACTACATCGTCCACAATTTTTCACACCCATACTGTTTTCAAGACTTTAGTTACACGTTAAAAATCCATTTTTATCACAAACACCACCAATCGGTATGATACTAGCATCCCAACCCAAGTGTAGTGAGGTAGGTAAATCCATAGCCCAAGGTATAAAAAATTCGATGAAAATGTTCAATATTGATGAAAATATCTTTTCTAAAAGCATTTTGGCCAAAAACGGGTAAAAAATGGTTAAAAAAATTTGACATACCCTCACTATTTTAATCATAACGTTTTCTACAAAAAGAATTTTGTTTTAAGAGCAGTCTTGTTGGAAAGAGGACTTCCGGAACTTCAATTTGAGTACAAAAACGACCCCATTCGGAGTCTAAATGAGAAAGATATAATAAAAAGAGTTGGCCCTGCGCAGCTAGTTCGCTCGAGCAGACGTCGGGCGCTCGAGCGCCCAACTCTCTGCCAGTTGACCCCTCGAGCGGACAGGGCTCCTCTCAAGCGCACTGGCACCCGAGAAAACCCCATATTTGCCCCTTTTTTGAGTTTTAAGTCCCAATATACATTCTCTTCACAATTATACTTCAAATTTCCATCTTCAAACCCAAATCATTGAATTAGAAGTCTCATAAACCCCTTTTATACCACAAATCTTCAAATACAAAAGGTTAATCACTCCTTAAAAACCCCCATTTTATAAAACCCAACTCAACTTAAACACACCTATGAAGTTTTCACGTTTCACATGAAATTAACTAGATTTTTACTCATGCTAAGAAAATATGAACCCAAATCATATCAAACATGTAAGAACCTAGTATGTGTTTATTTATGCTTACATGTTTTTGGTTAAGTGAGGAGACGGAATTAATTTTAGACATGGGTGTCATAAAATTTTTTGTTCATTAACAGTTAACTTACTGGCATGTGAAGGTGTAATTGAGATGCAGGATGCTAAATGACATTAATTTGAGGTTAAGTATAGCTTATTAATTTAAATTCTTGAAATGCAGTGTTAAAATTAAGTTGTAAGTGTGGAATTGAATTATAAAGTTAATGGAATTAAATTAGAGTGAAATGGATCATGAGAGTTAAAGTTTGAAAGAGAAATGAGGAAATCATAATAAGCAAACCAAA
>JAULJZ010080125.1:0-12709 GCA_032270985.1 Heliamphora pulchella
CTATAAATAGGCCATATATTGTACAGTTTTAGACAGACAGAAAATATACAGTTATTTTCTCTTCTCAATTTCTTCAATCTGAAACAGAAAGTGAGAATTTGAACTCATTTTATGGTTTTACGAGTCTTGATGACTCATCTGAGCAAGATGGTGGGAATAAGATGCCTAAGTTCAAGGAATTTAAGTGTATCAGTGGGAAACATGACCCCATTTTTGAATTAGGAATGATATTTAAAAATAGGGCCAATTTGTTGGGATAGTGAGATAACATGCTACTCTTTATGGAAGAGATGTGAGGTTTAAGAGGAATGAGACTACTAGGGTAAGGGCAACATGCAGGGAAGGACGTAAATGGTTGAATTTTGCATCTATTAAATCTGGTCACAAGGAGACATTGTAGGCTAAAACTTATTTTCCTAAGCACAATTGTGGAAGGATTTGGAAAATAGGTTGGTCAGCTCTAGCTGGTTGGCAAATGATATATCTTGAAGAATTCAAAATCAATCCAACGATGTTAGCGAGTTCTATTATTGAAAAGGTTCAAACAGATTTTAACGTGAAAGTGTTAGCAAATCAAGTTTATAGGGCAAAGCAAAAGGCAACAAGAAAAATAGAGAGTAGTTATGTTGAGCAATACGCTAAATTATGAGATTACTTACTGTCATGAAATTGCAAGAGCAAATCCAGGCACCAGAGTATATATACACTTCAAACCAAATTTAGATGGCATGCCAACCAGTATTTTTCAAAGGATTTATGTTTGTTAGGAAGCATTGAAAAGAGGGTTTAAAGAAGGGTGCAGGCAAATCCTTGATGTGAATAGTTGCCATCTAAAAAGGCCTCATAGTAGTCAATTACTAACAGCAGTAGACATTGATGGAAACAACTAGATTTTTCCTGTGACATGCAATGGTTGAAGTGGAAAATAACAACAGCTGGCTATGGTTATTACAATATTTGATTAGTGATCTTGGAATCTCTAATGAACCAACTTTGACAATAATTTTAGATAAACAAAATGTATTTTTTAAGTTTTGTTATTTCACTAAATACTAGTTGCACATATAACTTCCTTCTTTTGTTGCATGGTTTAGAACATGCAATTGTAGAATTATTGTCTTGTGTTGAACACAGGCATTATGTAAGACATTTGTACAACAACTTCAAGTGAGCTGGATTCACAAAGCATACTCTAAAAGAGAGACTATGGAAATTAGCTACTGCTAGCTATGTTGGAAAGTTTACTTGCAAAATGGATGAGCTGGATAAACATGATCCATTGGCCTTTCAATGGTTGGTAACCAAGGACCCTGCATATTGGTCTAGGTTACACTTCATAGATAGTACCAAGTGTGACATCTTGTTAAACAATCTTTGTGAGTCATTCAATGCTGCAATCCTACAAGCTAGGGACAAGCCAATTCTGACTATGTTAGAGAGGATTAGGACATACTTAATGGATAGGTTAACCAAAAGGAGATTGTTTGCAAACAAGTGGCATGATGATCTAGGTCCAAAGATTCACACATTAATAGAGAAAAATAAGCAGCAGGTAATATAACTTGTTGAACTTTACTGTATAACTTTCATGTTACTATATTTTCATTTTAATGTATAGTTTCAATATTTTGTAGGCTTCTTCTTATATCCCTATATTGGATAGAAATATAAAGTTTGAGGTAAAAGGAATGCATGGAGATCAATTTATAGTGCACTTAAAATTGACAACTTGTTCTTGCAGAAAATTGGATCTAACAGAAATTCCATGTCAACATGCAATTTCTATTATTTGGGAATCAATGGAGCAACCTGAAGCCTACGTGGAACACTGGTATGCGAAGGAGGCTTTTCTAAAGTCCTACAATCACATTATGCAACCAATAAATGGTGCTAATATGTGGCCAAAGATAAACAAACCTGCAATCATTCCTCCACAATACTCTAAGCAACTTGGGAGGCCAAAGAAATCCAGAAAAAAAAAGAAGCAGATAAGGCTCCCAAGACTAAACACAAGTTAAGAAGATTTGTCAAGACATTGACGTGCAGAAGATGTGGCAAAAAAGGCATAATTTAAGGACTTGCAAAGCTGATGTGTAGGCCCCTCCAAGGAAGAATAATGGGAAAAGTAACACTGAAGGCAATAGCACTCCAGCATGTATCATTCCACCATTTCCCACTCTAGCATTCGGGCCACCTCCTATTAGGCCCTCTTATTTCATGCCCCATCGTATCAAGCTTCCTGGCATTCCACCATTTAAGAGTCCAATTCAAGTGCCTATTAAACCACCTCGTACCATCATGAGGCATGTCAGTCCAATTCAAGCTAGTAATGTGCTGATTGTGACCTAAAACTCTATTATACTATGTTTTGTGGGCAAAACAGTCATTAAGTAATTTTTTTTATGGGCAAATGAATGAAAACTGCTAGTGTAGTAGTTTTGTATCTCTGTTTTGCTAGTGTGGGATCATGATCCTTTTATTTCTCTCAGTATGTTATCTTGTTGACTATGATGCAGTGTTTGTTTTTATTTTTTGAATTTTGCATCATTAACATCTAATTTCTAGAGAAGTAACCAAAATTCTCAGTTTCTTTATTTCTCTCATTTTTGCCTACTGTCCATTTTTCAAACTCCACCTTTCTTTCATGCTTTCCAAACTTGTTCTACAAGTTGTCTTGCAGGATTTCATTCCATAAATTAAATCTCAATATAGAAATTTTGAATGAACTGTAAACACACTCATGAACTTATAATATTTATTTATTTTTCTCCTTCGAAGACATGTTTGATGAAGTTTTTATTGGTGGCTTGATAATTAATAACTTCACCGCATGGTCCACTGGTGGTTTTGGTGCTTTTTGTTTGATAGTTGTCTTTCGTCGTATTATTCATTAAATTTAATGCATGTCTGGATTGTTTAAAAATTTTGACTTTTAAGAGATTTAATTTTTTTAAAAAAAATAAGAATAAAAAAATTGTTTAGGATAATTTTTTGTAGTAATTTTTTTTTTCTTTTTTTTTTTACTTTTTATTGAAATGTCTAAAATGTTTTTACTTTTAGCTTTTAAGTTGGAGTGTTTGAAATATTGACACGATTTTTTTTTTGTTTTTGTGAGTTTGGTTGACTTTTTTATGTGAGGGTATTATAATAATTTTATTTGAAAAAGATTAAGGTATTTAGGATATATATTGGCTTTTTTTCTTAAAAAAAATTAGTTAGCTTTTTTTTTTAATCAAACAGTGAAACTTAAAAACCGTGCAAAAAAAATTAGCTTAAAAGTTAGTCCAAACAGGCCTTACAATATTTCAATTATTCTTAGATGGTGAATGCTCAAAATAAAAGGAAATCCCATTTCAAAATCCTTATTCGAATCCTTCTTCTGATCTTTCCATCGTAAAGGCAAGAATAATGCTGTTGATTGGGCCCAAGATGATGCCAGATACTGGACTGCGGGAAGCACAACGGTTAATGCTCTAGTTTCAAATTGCGAGATGAACATTTGTTTTGAGGCCAAAAGAATAATTAAGTAATTATTCGTTGTGGGCAAATGGATGAAAATTGCTTTATGTGAAATGTTTTTGGTCAATCACAACTTCCATTTTCAATTTGATTAATTTGGGTAAATTAGATAGTTTAGGAATGAAATACGTAAAATTAATAATTGAAGGACTAAATAAAAAAATCCAAATAGTTTAGGGAATAAAAATAAAATTAACCCGTTATAAATAAGAGATATTATTGTATTTTATAAATAGTAAAAGTTTGAAATAAAATATTCTAAAAATTTATATTTTAATTTGACTATTTTATTTTTTTATTTTTTTTTACCTTTTACCAAGCAGAGCATAAGTAAACGACTTAAGTAGACCATGAGTTGTCAATCTAAAAATATGACTGCTACATACTCCTTCAACCATGCTTGCTTAGTGGCGAGAATCACGTCATATAATGATTTAAGTGAGAGAAGCAACGGATTATTATCCACAATATCCTCACATTCCATTCCCCTATAAAGAAGGCATATTCAATCATTAAGGATCATCTTCTCTCTGGATTCTAGGGTGCATAAAAATTAGTATAAAAAAGCTAGCATTCTAATTTGACTATCAGAGAACCTTTTGGCCAGCACCACCAGTCACTCTCCAATGTATGCTTCACCAGGAATAGTACCATGATTTTCAACCATGAAACATACCCATTAAAGGTTTTGAGGGGTTCGTCGGTGTGTAGATATACCTCAGTAAACTGGAAGTCAAACATCAACATCGCCTAATCATTCCTATCTTTGACACAAGCCAAGCCATTCGGACAGCCTAGAGAGTCCTTATGTTTGCAGTCATATCTGTTGTAGCCGTCATCTTCTAATTTGGCGCCGAAAACCAAAGGGCTAACTATAACGACCCAATTAACCATTGACCTAATAACTATAATAAATAACTTAACAACATGCCTTAAAAGTTTCATTATATATCAAATTTATTTTTTATCTCCCGTCAATGTGAGATAAAATATCACAATATCTGTCGAGGAGATTATGAAGATGTTGGAGATTAGAGCTCTGCAGTTGGAAGTTCTGAAAGAATAAGCCTAAACCACCACAAGAGTCAAATGTGTGTTCAAAACAAAGCGTAGGGATACACATTGGTTCTTTGTGCAGGAAGCCTGGTCGAGGGGTTGTCTAGATTATTGTTGATTTATCTAATCATGCAGATGATAAGTACGCCATACTTCACCAACTTATGAGGAAGTAAACAATATGAAAATAGACTCTTTGTATTGAATAGGTGCCAAACAGTAGGGATTAGTTGGAGCAATTCTGATTCAGTGTGTTTGAAAATGAAAGCCAGTTAAATAATATCCTAACGTGGCCAACGGATTGGGGAGATAAAGCACTCCCTTACGATGTTCAAGTTCTAGTCTCATTGCAGGAGCAATAATTTTTCCATCTTTTATTCTCCTCCTACTCATTGTATTATTTGGCAATTTAAACACTGACTCATTGCAAATTTTCCTTCCCCTTATTATCCTTAATGATTTTATGTGAAGTTAGGCAATTAAAACACAACTGGTAAGTTTAAAAGTGTATAAAATGGTAATTTGGAATAGGCTGTTCACTAGGGAGGAAAGGGAGCCATGTTCAGATTAAAAGATGAATGACGGTTGAGGAAAGAAATATGTCAGGGATGTGTAAGTAACAACAAACTTTGACCAAAGACTCGGCTGCCAGTGAAGAAAACCTACTTTCTTGCGTCGGATAATTAAGGGAAAAGAGAGGGAACTCGCGGAGACTTTTCATGACATGACTGTTAGTTGTTATTTGTAGATCTCAAGCTTTTTAACTTCCAACCGCTGGAACCACACCAGCGAACATGAGGGGGGATCATCTAACCAGATAACTATACAATTTAATGTTTGATGGACATCTCAGTTCCTCAAACCCATTGTACAAGATTCCCGTTCACAGCGAGATCTGGGACGTAAAGATAATAAGTAGGCAGTCATATCCAAGCCTTTTTGTAGAGAGATTGATTCCAAATAAACATATCAGTCAAAATAAAAGCATCAGCAGCGACTAAGAAGCAAAACGTTGGCCTTTCAAATGCATTGCAGAGACGAATATGACCAGAAGCAGCCTCCAAGAGAGTGTAGACAGACCACTTTCTTTTCTTTGATATAGAGAAAACGTCTAAATCATAGCATTTAAACGGTACGACAACATGGACCCATACCTCAGGCAATATGCTCTGCAAGACTAAGAATCTTAACAAGCTTTTTCTTCCTCAGCTCATGTGGGACTGGCCCAAATACTCTGGTTCCTATTGGCTCCCCTTGCTTGTTGACAAGAACCACAGCATTATCATCAAACTTGACTTCACTCCCATCACAACGGCCCACTGCATGGCAGCACGGACAACCACGCCATAAACAACATCTCCTTTCTTCACTTTCCCTCCGGGTTGTGATTCCTTCACCGATGCAACTATTGTGTCTCCTAATCTCACCCCTTTCTTCCCTTTCAAAGCTTGTATGCACATCACTCGTTTTGCACCTGAGTTGTCTACCACTTTAAGATTGGTCCTCATCTGAATGAATGACCTTTGCTGCTGCAGAAGTGTAAGAAAAACAAGATACAAAATGGTTAAGATGTAATAGGTCACACCTAAAGATCATAGAGGATTTTCCACATTGCTCTATGTCATGGCATTGAAGATTGCTTTGTTATTTGGGAGGAAAGATGGCACAAAAATAAATTTAACTTGAACCATTTAGTTTGATGGGAATTCATGCTTGGCCTCTTATTTACATGCACTTAAAACTCAGAATCAGAGTCATGAGCTTGGATTTGCTCAGAAAAGCAATCCAACATGGGCCCAGCTTAAGTTCAAGAGCCAGGCCTACTGCCAAATCAAGTTTCCCTGTGACAGCTCTGGAAGAAGAATATTCCAAATGAAATAAATTAAATTCTCTTTTCTCGAGAAATTTTCGCAGGATGATGTGAGAAAATAATTAGATGGGTCAATGATTTATTTTATAAACAAGGCATTATCCCAATTATTTGGGTTGTCAACCTGACTAACTTTACATCATTTCAGCATGTCCAAAGCCATTCAGTATTTCTGCAGGAACATTACAAAAAAAAAAAAAGGAAACCAAAGTGAACAAGTACCATATGCAAGGCTTGCCAATGACACTAAGAATACACAACAGCAGTGATAATGTTTCACACCAGGAAATCATGCAAATAGATTTCAACAGTTTGCAAGATCCATGTATGAAGACAAAAGGCCACAAACAATGAGAAAACAGATGTTAATGTGAAAGAAACATTATATAAGAAAACACACTGACCTGAGATGAGAAATCACTGCATGTCATCTCATGTGGCATTCTGTGAAAACCGAGATGATTTCCAAGACAGCCCAACAATGAACGGCTGGCTAATTTTGTTTGTCCAACACATCAAATAAAACAGTCAGAGAACAAGGATTTGGAAATATGTGAGCAATGAGCATGCAATGCACACACTACAGCACGAAAGGTAAAACTGCTTTCCATGTTCAATTTATGAGAATTGGATTAAGCAACACTCTAGGTGGTGCAGCACGTGGAGAGATGAGAGATAAAAGAAAGATAGCACAAAAAGGTCACCAACCCTAACACAAGACTGCAGCCTTAAAACACAATTTTTCATTAATCAACTCTGATGTTTACAATATCAAATGCAATAACCTACCATAAAGGACAGCAATCTTATAAAAAATATCCTTATTAATACTTATCTAAATCTTTGATAAATAAAGAAGGCTAACACCATAGCAAAACCGAATATAAAATAAATATAAAAAGAATTGAGTCTTTGATTCCTTCATGGTCCACATCACCATGTTATACAATGCACGACTTCAACTATCCAAACATAAAGTTAACCCCTGGGGAGAACTAGACTGATACTCCAATCTATACTGTGCTGGCATGCTTCTGTTGTTCTGCATCCAATCACCCACATTCGCTACTAAGGAATTAACATCAACTACAGAAGCAATCACAACTCCACACCATGTAAAGCAATGGTTCTCACCACAACAAATAATACATGAGTAAGCACGGAATCAATTGAACCAAGGCATGCCCCTATGAAGCACGAACACTTCTACGAAGGTGGCGTGTCGTGTCGGACACAACATTCTTAAGACACTCTTCAGACACTTTTAAATTTCTATTCAACAATTTTTAAATGTGTCTTAATTAAAAAATTAAATTTATAAAATCATATATTTTTTAAACACTTGGCAGACACTTCAATAACACTAACTCTCCGAAGGCGTCTTATGGGATGAGTTTTTCATAGTAATAATATTTTGCATTCTTCAAAACGCAAATTATGTAAACTAAATATGTTTTGAAATATTTATAAGAAGAAATCGAAGATTTCTTGAGTTTATTAGTGAGATGTTATATATTTTTAATTACTATTGAATAAATTATTTACATATTGAACATATAATAAATATATAAAAATATAAATTTTTAACGTGTCTTAGACATGTCGTGTCCTACATTTTTTTAAAATTAACGTGTCGGTGTGTCCGTGTCGGTGTGTCCGTGTCGTGTCACATTCCGTGTCCATGCTACTTAGTGCCCATGCCTATGTTCTGCAACTAATTATGATGGTATAGATTTTAATTGGCTACATAGTGGTGTGAGGTCATTTCCACTCGGGATTTTATGCTGTTAAGCATGTTGCTGTACTTGTAGTAGCTTCATTTCAACAGTTTTAGCATGCGCCATACTCCTTGGAATCCTTTTTTTCTGTCGTACCAAATTTCAATAGCATAGGCATCCTGTTGTTCCGAGTTGTTAGACAACAGGCCTTGGAACTATTAGTCCACCAAGGGTTGAGGATTATAATATAAACCAAAACTTTACCACTTGTGCAATTCAAAAATGAAAGTGGAAGCTTACAAGTAGTGGTACGACAGAGGTACGTCGATACGATCAAACCAAACCAAATTAAGCATTTGTCTCAATCAATTAGGTTACATTGATGAGACAAATCTTTTTTCTTTTATGGAAAAAAAGGCTACAGGTACACCTGAGTACATCCAAAAAATGTTTCTAAAAAAACAATGGAGTAAGGCATTATTTGACCAATTAGAAAAAAACAATGCAAGAATTATTTTTTAGTCGATTAAGGATCCAACATTTTAATGCCAACAGTAATATACAAAGTAGACTTAAATGTCACTACATTAATACCCACAAATCAAAGCTTAGAACTAAATTATGCTAAGGATAGAAAAAGTCTTATGTAGGTAACTACAGCTATGTATAAAAGTAATTGCTATTCTAGGAGGGGTATGGTTTGAGTATAACCTTTGGGGTACAGCATAACTAAGAAAAAAAATTTGGGTAAGTGTTTCACGTACTTTGCATGCATGCAAAAGCACGATGCAATGTACTAGTACCTAATGCGTGCCCGGCATGGGTATTACATGTTTTTTGAAAGAACACATGCTCCATAGCAAGTGGACCTCAAGACATACGGTAGCACAAACAGAGAAGCCTCCTAATTAGAATTGCAATGATTCAAATGAATCACTTGAAAATAATCTTCTAATCAACTGGCATCATCAGTTTTTATTGCTAGAGACAACACAATTTCAAACTTCAAGACTTTAAACTTTGTTGGTGGGTCTAAAAGATCTTTTGCTCTAATTACTAAGATAACATGGACCTCATGAGAAGCTTTTAAATTTAGAAAGGAAGGGGTAATTCATGCTGTTAACCAATTCCATATACAGTAGAGTTTTAGACATCGTTTTCTCCTTTTTTTCTCCTAAGATTTTGTATTGCAGGCAAAAAAGGTACCAAGGGTTCATAGTCCAAGTGAAAAGGACAAGAAATAGTCCTGTGGTTCCAAGGTTCTGAACTTTGTTCAGTTGCAAACTTTGAAGTGTCAAATGCTGATCTCATGTAAAACGAATTATACATGTAATACACTTATACATAACACTATATTTTAGCATCCAAAACTTTCATGGGGGAAAATATTTGAATTTCACCAAACTAGAACTTAATTAATTGAACCCCAGGACAAATGAAACAAACTACAACAGTTGGCAACACAATGTCAACTAAATCAAGAATACAAAACAGTTACCAGTTTGGCAACTATAAGATCACATACCTCGCAACGATTTGGAAGTTAAAGCGGCAGCCATCTTTGCACTTAATTTCTTTTCCAGTAAATTAACAGATCCCTAATATTCCCTGTCAATGTGAGATAAATGCTAATTACATCAAGCTCCAATTTTATCAAAAAAAGACTCAAAAAATAGTCATAACTCATAATAACAGCAGTAATAAATTCTCTTTATCAACTCAATAGAAAATTCTCCGTCAAATTCAATCAAAATCAACCTGAAGATACCAGAAAGTCCCTAAATCATAGAATTGTAGCCTAACAAAGCTGACCAAAAAGGTAAATCATAATCGAAGTCAAGTGAGACAAAATGATGCACAGCAGGTGAGATTAGCTAATAAATTCAACAACAACAAAACAAATAGGTCAAGTTCTCACATAACAGTGGATAGAGAAGTAGCCGAAAAGCAAATAATTCAAAGAAATATAAAAATTATCCAACAAAAAAGTCAGAGACTGAATATTATTCAAAACAAAACAAAACAAAAGAAGCAGTTGAATAAAGGAAAAGTAGTCGCCAAATCACAGAAAAAAAAATATAGAAAAAACTCCCAATTCGTAAATCATATAATTCATATATATACTGTGCTGGCCTGTTTTAATGATCCCAAACAGTAGTGAGGGAGAGCCGAACTCCTTCGGAACGAAGTCACGAAGTCTGGTTGTAATTGCTCCTCAGCTTCTGCAACTCTTTCAACTTCTGATTTCATATATATATATATATAGAGAGAGAGAGAGAGAGAGAGAGAGAGAGAGAGAGAGAGAGAGAAGGGGACGGGAAAGAGAGGAACATACGTCGCCGACATTGTTTCTGTCGAGAGGTAGGAGCCGACTTACGAGGGATTGAGTACAGTGAGTTTGTAGCAATGGAACAAAGAGAAGGGCATGAACTTGAGGGAAGTAGCGAAGCGCTCAAGAGAGACTAGGGATTTAAAGGGAATTAGGGAGAGAGGGAGAGGGAGAGAGAGAGAGAGAGAGAGAGAGAGAGAGAGAGACTAGCGATTTTGGGCGAAGTCGACCCCGATAGTGTTTTTACTCTCGTTTTGAACGTAAAATATTTTTTAGGAAAATAGTTTATTTATTTTTATTTTTTTGATTAACAATAAGTAAAATAAAATAAAATGTTTATGTACGATATTTTTGTATTATAAATAAAATTATTTTTTAAATAAATTAATAAATTATTTTTTATTTTTTAATAAACGTATTGTGAATTTGTCCCTTCTTAGTTTTTTAGATTTTTTACATCAATTTTAAAAATAAAGATACATAAACCAACAGCGGTAGTGACTATTATATGAGATAATTTTTTTAAGCCTTTTTTATGTAGCGTTTTTTTTTATTAGTGAATTTTTTTAGGTTAGTTTAAACAATTATGCTTTTTAGTTATGAAAAATTAAAAAATTAAAAAATAGCTAAAATATAATTTTAAAAATTTATATAATACGAAAAAATCTTAAAAGGCTACTTTAAGGTTTTTTTATTTTTAGTAAAAAAAATTTACATTAATTCAAACAATGATACTTTATAAATTTCTCTCATTATGAGAAATTAAAAAAATAAAAAAATAATCAAAAAATCTTTAAAAGATTATATAAGATGAAAAAAGCCTTAAAGTGACTTTTCAAGATTTTTTTTTGTCTCATATGAACTTTTTTCAACTCTAACTAAAATTGCTAAACTTTTAAATTTGTTTTTATTATGATGAATCAAAAAAATAAAAAAATCTAGAACACAAAAATTAAAAAAAAAACAGAAAATGACACAAAAAAGTCACAAAAAAGCTGTCCCAAATAGTAACAATGCTCCATGAGGTATCGAACCAAATTCATATATTTTTTATAATTTTATTGTGAAAAATATCTTATTTCAATCTAACGAGAAAAAATTTATTTTGAAAATATTTTCATGTGTTAATTGAAGACTAAAAAATAAAATTAAAAAAATAATTTTTAAAAAAAATATTTTATATTAAAACGAATGAACCTTAACTCACCACCAAAGTTTCTATCATGTTTATGCCTGCCTATTGAATTGGTCACTGCAAGGTTTGCGATTATAATATTTTATTTTATTGTTGTAAATATGAGGTAGAAAATTAAGTTTAATCGTTGTGAATCTAGTGTGAAAATTTTAGTAAAATAAAAGTTAAGGTTTTTTAAGTAAATATTATTATTAAAAATTATTTTAACTTTTAAAATTTTATATGTGAAATAATGATGTTGGTGTGTGTTTGGTTGATAATTTATAGAAAAAAGGTATAGACAGCAATTAATATAGAAAAAAATAAATAAAAATAAAAGAACTAATTACATTAGTAATCCATATTGTATTTGCAAGGATTGTTTATTTTTCAACTCTTTTACTTTTTATGTGTTTTTTATATTGTTTTCTTCATTACAAAAAAAAAACCACTGATAATACATAAAATGTTAAACATACAATCTAAAATATATGAGTGATAAAAATAATTATTAATATATCATAGAAAATTTATTGTTAGGTGTGTAATTTTGGCCCGGCCCAGAACGGCCATGGTTCGGGCGAGCCAAGCTTAGTCTGTACCCGTCGAGCTCTCACCAAATTTTTGGGTTGGGCTGGGCCGGGCTAGGCTTTTTTGTGAGGGGGAGTTGGCCCAGACCCTAAAGATAATGGGCTCGGCCTCGGGCTCGGGACTTAAGCTCGGGCTTTTGGGCAGGTCCTGGGAGGACTTTGGGCAGGCCTTGTGTTTTTTTGAATTTTTTTTGTTTAATTTATATTTTTATTACTTTTATAATTATTTATTTTATAAATTCATAATATAATGTTAGTTTACTACTTTATTAGTAGTAATTAATATATTAACTTAAAATTTATTAGTTTATATATTATAAACTAATATATTAAAATTACAATATTAAGTTTTTAAGTTAAACTATAAACTGGTTACGACTTTATTATATTATATAAATATAACTTTATTAAATATAATATTATAGTGGATATTATTATAAGTTTCTAATATAT
>JAULJZ010080136.1:0-12707 GCA_032270985.1 Heliamphora pulchella
AATAATTTCATTATATAGTTTCTCATAGTTCACATCATTACTTCAATGTCACCAAGTACCAACATAAATTTTAATTCAATTATAATCCTATCATTTGAAGGAAAAAGGAATGCACTCATTATATGCATATATACAGGTTTGAAAACCAAGTTTCTCTTTAAATGCTTGGCAATGTCAAATGATAACCACATCATATCACAGCCCTCAGACACCCATTCTTGTTCTAAAAAAAAAAAAACGTTACATGTAGAAAACCCAACCAACCGGTACAACACTTGCAACCCAACCCAACCCAAGTATATTGATATAGGTGTATCTATAGCCCATGGATCAAGAAATTTGATAAAAAGTCTATTAAGAATGAAAAATAACATTTTCCGAGACATTTGGCCAAAAATGAGTGAAAAACGGTTAAGAAAATCTGACATACCCTCACTATTTTGGTCATAACCTTTGTTACAAAAAGAATTTTTTTGTGAGAGTAGTCTTATTGGAAAGAGGACTTCCGGGGCTTCGATTTGAGTATAAAATTGACTCCATTCGGAGTCCGGATGAGAGAGATACATTAATTTGAAAAACAAAATTTTAACCAGTGAAATAGACCGTGCGATAGACCGATCGATCGGTCTATCCAGCGGTCTAGCCTGCAGAAAATACCGAGAACAGCTCTTGACCGCTTGATAGATCGATCGATCGGTCCATCAAGCGGTCTTGCGCCAAAAATTGATTTTTTTGCTAGGTTTTGAAGCTAACCCAAACCCATTTTTTTTATTTTTTTACAAAAACATTAAATCCAAAGTCTCATTAACCTCTTTTCACACAGCATTTCTTCAAATCATGGTTAAATCATTTCTCAAAACTCCCATTTTTATCAAACCCAACTCAAATCACACACAAATCCATGAATTTGTTAATCAAGTATGAAATCAACTAGGTTTTATTCATACAAGCAAAGTATTAACCCAAATCAATATAAAACATATGAGAAAATCTAAATCCTACCTCAATTAGCTCAAAGCCTTGAGATTCCATCATTTTCTTCCTCCTAGGGTTTCGGCTACTTGGAGTTTTGCTCCTTGATGTTTCCTTGTGTTTCTCTTACTAAATAAACCTTGCTCCTTTCTTTGTTGTCCCCAAACAAGCCTTTAATTTCACCAAATTGAAGGGATGCAAGAGCTTGGATCCTATTAATGGTTGGGAGGACAAAAGAAAGGAGAAATGGAGGAAGAAGAAGAAACCGACGGGAAGTGAAGGGGGGATCCTTGGGTTTTAATCCTCTCTCTCTAATTCTCCATGCTTCTAGAAAATATCTTAGGGCTTTGTTTGGCTAGTTCTCTTTATTTTCTTTTCTTCTAGATTATGCTCTCCTAATCTATTTTCAGTTTAATTCAATTCTATTGACTTCATATTCTATATCCTATACTTACAACTTAGTTTAACCCCAAAATTTTAAGTAAATATTCTGTAATTAACCATAAATTATCATCACAAATCATCTCCGGTAATTTAATTATATTAAAAGAATTAACCAAATATTAAAAGCGTACCGGGTCTCTACAACAAAATTGCCACCAATGAAAGTTCAATAACCAGACGTAGAGCGCTAATCAAAGCGGCTTCTAGCCTAATCTGCATCACTAAAGCTAACTATAGACAATGAATCATATGTGCGATATAATAAACCTCGACCAAGAGTATTCTTCAAATAACGCATGATACGACAAACAACATAGTAGTGAGGCTGACAAAGAGTATGCATATATTGGCTAACCATTCCAACAACATAAGTAATATTGAGGTGAGTAACCATAAGATAAATGAGTTTCCCAATGGGTAGATCATCCTTCAGTGGGGGAAGAGAGAGATGAAGCAAGAATGCCCTACACAAAGGATGATGGTGTCAGAGAAAAAGGGACAATAGGCCGATCTCAAGATCAATGATACCCTTCCAATGGGCGGTTACATAGTTCAGGCTCAGAGAAAGAAAGAGGTAGGGGTAAAGTAGGGGTCCCCCTCACGACATGAGATAAGGTTTATAACTCCTTTCTGGAAAAAAGTGACATCATCCCTAATAAAATATTCGACGACATTGAGGATGATAACACCGATACTCTTTTTGAGTACTAGAGTACCCAAGAAAATTACATTTATGAGCCTATGGAGAAAGTTTATTACAATCGGAATCGGGAACATGAACAACGGCATCACTACCAAACACTCGAGGAGTGAGGGTAAAAGGAGAAGAATTAGGGTATAATAAAGAAAATGAGACTTCTCGTCAAAAACAACAGAAGGCATACGGTTAATGAGATAAAAGTTGTAAGAACAACATTATTCTAGAAGTGTGTTGGTACCTACATGTGAAATAGCGAGGTATATGCAACATCTAATAAGTGACGATGCTTGCGGTTGGCTACACCATTCTGCTAAGAGGTATGAGCACAACTAGTCTGATGAAGGATATCACGATCAACACAGAAACGATCAACTACGGTAATGCTTACTAAATTGACAAGCTTTAGATTCAAAATGAGATATAGGACTCAAGGACATAATAGCAAACTTCAACTTGATCAAAGCTAGATAACCCACATAGAGGTGTCACTAAAGCAAAAACAGAAGCACTCAAGACAGCAATAGCAGTGTTAGGATGGCAATTGGTATCCAAAAACTGTAGGCCATTTTTTTCATGCCTCGAACTAATCATTTTCTTAGTTTGGAGATCCTAAGATACACGAGAAGGGAAAACATTATAGAACAATGTAAGACTTTAGTTAATTGATCTACAGAGAGAAAATTGAATGGAAAGTTAAGAATATGAAGAGACAGGGGTAAGGAAAGGGCTGGGTTGGGATGAAGCACACCTCGCCTATGAACTGGGCGAGATAAACCATCAGTTTAGACAATATGATGATGCGTGCAAGCCAGATTAGAAAATAAAGATGGGTTACTGGACATGTGGGAACTAGCACTAGAGTTAAGAACCCATAATGAAGACGAAGTAACAACACATGCAATATTACCCAAGTTTGCTAAAGTAATAATAAAATATGTAGGATATAGAGAAAAATATCTGAACAAGCTCGCTCAACTGAGTAGCAAGTATTTCATGAGAACCAGTAGGAAAATCCACCGGACTAAGGGATGCTGAAGAGATGGAAGGAGGGTCTATGAAATTCCATTAGTAACCCGATTAGCGTAGATGGGCTTATCATACTTGCGCCAACAATAGGGTTTCATATGATTAATACTACCACAATTGTTATACTTTCGATCAATATAGCTATTAGAACGCTACCACCACGTGCGCCACCACGGGAACCACGACCTCCACAACAACCGCAAATAGTGCCACGACTACCATGTTGTCAAATGAAAGTGGAAGACTTAGAAATAGCCAGGGATGGACTGGGAACAACGAATCTGTACGACTACTAGAACAACCATCACCATGCGAGCCACCATGGGAATCACGACCTCCACGGCCACTGCGAATAGTTCCACGACTATCATGCTGTGAAACGAAAGCTGATGATTGCCCTAGCGAGTACTCAGTAGCCTATAATAGTTATTAACAGCAGTAGGTAATGTTTTACTGGTAAGAATTCGATTTTTAAAGCCCGACAGGTCAGAGTCCAAACCAGAAAGACGAGAGGAACCACAAGGTCCTCCCAATGAAGCCTCTGCTACACCAAATCAGTGGTGAAGGGTCAATACTACAACAACTACTCCTAAAGACTTCAAATTGCTATAATATTCAGCTGGAGGCTTTCTAGACTGTTTAATGGTGAAAATTTGCTCATAAAGCTTATAGACCCTGCACACATTACTCTGGGTAGAGAGAGAGAGAGAGAGAGAGAGAGAGAGTCAACAAAGAATCCCAAATTTTCTTCGACGTATTACAAAATTCCACTTTAGTAGCAATATAGGGCTCCAAATTATACCACAACCACCCCGTAACTACTGAATATGTACTTTCTCAATTTGCAAATTTAGAATCTCCTTGTGCAAGAGGAAGATCGGTAATGTTAATCGTTTCTTTCTTCTGAGAAACTTTTAAATACATGTGCCCAAATTAAATAATTCAGCCCATTTAAACACTCATATGGAACACATCTGGTCAACTCATGATCTTTCAAAATCGCAGATTTATTCTTGGCCATAGTAGTAGAACCCAACAAATAATACAGGTGACTTAAAGGGGAAGAACTTCGTGAACCAACCATTCGCAAGCCAAGAAATCGCAAACCACACAAATGTTGAACCAAGTTAAGAACCAACGAACCAACAAATCTAGAACCAACCAATCAAGCCAAAACAGATCGCGTACCAACAAAGCGCGAATCAAACAGATTTCGAACCAAGAAGTTGAACCAACGACTTCGTCAACCACTTCGAATTGACTCAGATCAAGAACTAAGAACCAGCGACAAATCAAACTGAAGCAAAGGCTAGGCGCGCCGTGCAAATGAAGATTGCAAACCAAGTAAAAAACATCAATCCACCCTTTGAATAGCAATTAAACACCAAATTAACATCAAATTGAACCTAAATGAGTAATTTTGAGACCAATCGTATGGGTTTGAAGCATTAAAAATATCGATTGAACCTCTCATTTTTAGATTGAAAAGTTAGGTCTTCAATTATGAGAGAAACATAAATTAGGGATTGGGCTTTAGTTGACTTCCAAAATTTATACAAAAATCACCAAATGAAGAGATCGACACGAGTTCAAAGGTTCAAGAAGCTACCTTCGACGACCGTATAGATGCTAACACCAGCATGACATCATCACCGAAGATATTGACATCAGCAATTCAGGTGCCCTTCCAACAACTTTAGAATGATCCAATGCAGTATTGGGATTCAGATGCTCTAATACCAAGTTGAAGTACAAGGAACTTAAGACTTAGGATTTTGAGAGAATTAAAAGAAAGAAGGAAAGAGAGAAAGAAAATAGGTTTTAGGAACTTAATCAGTTTCTTTCACCTTGCGCTTATTTATATTAAACCCACTACAACATAAACAATAATACTCTTATGACTGAGGAATAAAAATAAAACTAATATGCTAACAAACATTTTAACTCCTTGGCCAAATATTTATTATTGCATGATCAGTTTTAATAGCGAACAATAGATTTTTGTCATTGTTACCCAAAAGTTTATAAGGTAGTACTGTTGTATACATTTAGCATGTTTTATGGTTGCTAAAGTGCTTTGATGCATCCTTGCACTTTGATATATGTGCTGGATGGTCGATGCAAGATGCAGAGTGGCGGGTTTAATTGCCTAAGGCAAAACTAAAATTAATAGGATGATAAATTAGTGGCTTAATAATTTTTCTTTTTGATCAGCAAGATCTAAATAATAATTTGATGATGGAGCTTTTGGCATTGTACGAAGTGTTAGAAGCATGGACATGGGACATATATATGACATGATACAGAGGCATTGACACATCATTTTCAAAAACAATAAGTCCACAACACGTTTAGGACACATTGGTCAATATGTATTTAGTATGCATACACGAAAATAATAACTAGTTTTCTTTACATTCCAAAGATATTTATATTTTATCATATCAAAATTGTAAAAAATCTTTTTTATATTCTATTTACTAGAAAAATTGTAAAAATAAAACCTAATAACTATATTACTTAAAAAGTGAAATGAGAAAGGATTAATAGTTATAGAGATACATTACTTTCACTTTATCATTGGATTAGAACCTAATTTTTTTAAAACTTGTAAGATGATTCATGTGTGTGTTTAAGTAATAGTCTTGTGTGTTCCACAAGTGTTTGAAGAGTGTTTAATTCCAAAAAATAAAAATAATAGTAGACACACTTAGAAAAGTGCCAAAATGTGTCAGGGAGTGTCCAATTAGTTGTGACTCGATACACATTTGAAATGTATGCGCCACCATTTTTGAAGTGGCCATGCTTGTTAGTACGAAATTCTTTTTAGTACAAAATCCTAATAATTTTCCCTAAACAATACACTTAGTGAAGGGATCGGAATCCCAATATCCAATGACGGTGCATATGAATTGAATCAAACGCGGCGTGGGATAGGATCTACAGACATCTGTCGATTAAATTAAATTATCAATAATTATATTTAATCTATCTCTTTCGTAATTACTTTAGACTTTTCGCTTAACTTATTTGATATGCCATATTATAAAATCTACTTGTAGGGCTTTACATAATTAAAATTTATATATTCGTAAAGATCGTACCCTGTAACGAATCAAAATAATGAATATTAAATATACGTGTTTAATAATTATTTTGGAATTAAGAGTATAAGATTTCATAATAATTATGGGGTGTAAATTATGGTTATTATAAAAGTAATTACCCCAACGCGGTCCTGTGTATTGAATACACACAAAGTGTATTGGCACAATGAGTCGGAACTATGATCGGAACTATACCGTTCTCCGCAATCAAAACAGATCTAAGTCGGAATTATACTGTTCCCCGTAATCAAGAGAGATTTACTAAGACACTGTGTTATGGCTCTACTGATGGTTTGTTTAAATCTATTTAAAATTGTGATCAAAAACTTATATTCTACAAGAATCGATAAACAAGTCTTCCGTGTGTAAGCCGAACTCTACACATTAGATTAATTACAGTGTAGAATAAAAGACACTCATGCACAATATTAAATAAATAATAAAATGCATACATTACTCATACAGATTCTTATTAAAAAAAAAAAATAGTTTTTATTAATAAATAAAAACAATACAAAAAATTCAATGCATGTTTTTTAATATACAACCCTAACACTTAGAACTTAGGGTGGTTTTAAAACTACAAAGTATCTATACTTCAAAATAACATGATGTACTTGTATAGGATACATGTTTTATACTGGTACTCTGCATCGTACTTTGTATGCCTACTGGGTATGCAAAATTCATTCTCACATTGTTTTTTAGTTTTTTAGTTTTTTGTTGTACCCAAAAGACACCAAATATGTACTTGAGTGGTACACCTAGAAAAGAGCATCATCATTGGTGGTATGGTTTAGGTGCAATTGCAGCAACAACAATGGTGGAGAGATGGTGATAGTGTTGGTGGTGGGGACTGATGGCAGCATTGTTGATAGTGGTGGGGCGACGATGGTGATGTACTTGCTTCCATATAAAGATGAATTTAGCTTTATAGGATATTTTTGTACTTAAGAATGATCTTAGTTATAGAGATACATTGCTTTCATTTTATCATTAGATGATAAGTTACTTCTTTTTTTTTTTCCAAACTTATAAAATGATTCATGTTTGTAAGTGATGGACATTGTGTCCCTTCACATGTTCCAAGAGTGTCCAATTTTGTAAAATAAAAATAATAATAGATATGCTTAGACAAAACTCCAACAACTGTCAGGGAGTGTGCAGTACATGTCTGGGAGTGTCTAGCACGTTTTTAAAGTTGTCTTACTCCTAATAATTACTGCTGAATAATGCATATTGGAAGTTAGGGCGGTTTTCAAACTATGAAGGATGTGTACATCAAAAATTGTGTTGTATATGTACCAGATACATGTTGGATGTTGGGTACTTCCTGATTCTTTGCATATATGTACTTGAGCATTCTCCACCCGGAGAATTTATACTTTCATATAAAGATGAATTAAGCTTCATAAAACTTTAGTTTTTTAATACTTTAACATGATTTTTGAAGTAAGGTTTGGCTTGTAAATTCTTTAATGTATGATTAGTGACTCTAGTTTGTATCTTACCTGTGCCTAAATGCACTTTGAACATAATTTAATTATAGAATTAATTTTAAATAATTAACGATCTTTTGAATTATTAAAAGAGATATTTTAAATATTTTTATTATGCCACTCTTAATTTAAACTAAAAATAATAAAAAACGATATATGTATACTTAAAAAAATGCAAAATCAACTATATTTTACAGATAGTGTTCTGGCGTATATATTAAAAATATATTTTTGATGGGAGATGAAAAAAATTAGATGTGAGATAAAGAGAGGGAAAAAAAGGCTGTGTCTAGAATGAAAAGAGAAAAAAATAGATTTTAAATGAAGAGAGAGGAATGTTAGTGAGAGAGAAAAGAAAAAGAGAGTGCCACATAGGACAAATGTCAACATCAATCATTCTCTATTGTATAATAGATTTTGGTTTTAAAATATGATTTGAAGGTTAGAACCTTAATCGACTAAATCATTTACTAATTTTTGTATTTTGATTCTCCAATTGTTACAAGTAACGCATTACTTCAGATTTATAAAATTATGTTTTCTACCAATATACCTAGATGCGCTAGTACTTTACTTTTTTATGTTTTGCCCCACTGGGGTACCCGTATTGTACTAGTACCCACACCCGCTCGCATGTACACGTGCTTCACAGTTTTAATAATTTTATATTATGCCAACTTAATCTTAATATATCTAGCTTATTGGGCTGGGCATAAGCATGCCTTCATTTTTGGACTTGTGGTTGTCATATGAAGTAGCCATCTCCCTACTTTTTTCAACTCTATGTCACGCTTGAATGGTTGCACTGCTGGACAGTAAGCTTAATCTTTTGGCTCAGGCCGACCTTCATTTCCAAAAGTAATGCATCCCATCTAAACTGTTTCATGTTGCACTTTTACTGCCTGTATTTTTGAAGTAAACAAAATGAATTATTTCTTGTTCATATGACTTACCAAGATTACTTTCGGTTGAGCATCAGTTCCGCCCAGCCTGCAGATGTAATCTTCAAGTTCTTGCAGTCGTTGTGTTTCACAACCTCGTTACTTACCTCAACTTACTTGCACATGCATCATTTTCCAGGTTGAATCTAAGAAAAATGGATTTTACTCGTGAGGTGGCGTCTCCTTGTCAGACATAACACTTGTTGGTTACTCGCTCAAATGTGAATTTTTTTTTTAGAATTTTGTAGAAATGGATACGTTGTGGACATTTGGGCAACACGTCTATAAATTAGACAGAAATGAAACAAGTACAAGTTTGGGAAAAACAACAATACTATGAACCCAGAAAAAATACCCAGAAAATTACTCAGAATTTAAAGTGGATAGTTAAGATTCACTTGAAGTGTGTTTCACATCCTATTAAACATGAATTTACACCCTACAAATTACTTTCGGGATAAAATTCTGGGTACTTTCTCTGGGTACATAGACTTTTCTTGGGAAAAAATGATAGATGCAATGATGAATAAGAACAATGCAGATTTATAATCACTAATTTTAGGAAATTTTGTGTTGGATTATACTTGCCATCTGCGATTTATGGATGGATGGTACAATTCTTTAAATAATGTATGATTTTTGTATGAAATGCAATTGTTATGTGAAAGATATATGGATGTATATTTTTTTAAATTTTCTTCTTTTATGTTCTTGTTTTTTGTTTTGCTTTTTTGCTTTTGCTCCTGTTTTCTCCCTTTATTCTGAAGAAGGCTGCTTGGTGTTGACAATTTTCTGTTGTATCAAATTGGTTTCATTTATGGGTTTGTAGATGGATGAGGTGCTGGCTTCAGTTGCCGAGACCATAAAGAACTTTGCGGTGATATATTTGGTGGACATCACGGAGGTGCCCGATTTCAATACAATGTACGAGCTGTATGACCCATCAACCGTGATGTTCTTTTTCAGGAACAAACACATCATGATCGATCTTGGCACTGGAAACAACAATAAGATCAACTGGGCACTGAAGGATAAGCAGGAGTTCATCGACATCGTTGAAACGGTATATCGCGGGGCCCGGAAGGGACGTGGGCTGGTGATTGCACCCAAAGACTACTCCACTAAATATCGTTATTAACAACCGCCCTTGTGCGGGCAGCTTGCAGTGCACTGGAAGCTGTGGTATGATCAATCCATAGTCAGTTCTCCTTTAACATCGACATCCTGCAGTTGCCGAGACTGTGTAAGGTTTATGTACAACTATTTGCATTAAACCCTTGTTTTTTTCATTGTTTGTCTTGCATGGATCAAACTACTGCTATATAAACTTCGGACCTGACTGTTTATTTTGTCTGGCAATTTGCCAAAATCCATGTTCATCTGAATATATGAAAGCTGAGGCCGGGAGGGTAAAATGTGTGGATGGAATTAGAGTTCGCTCTGTTAAACCGTTGAATTTGTGGAACGTAGTGACTTTGATACACAACACAACAGCAGCAACAGCAACTTGTTGAGTTGCTTGAGTGTTAAAATGGTGAGTGCATACCCAAAACTCCTCCGACAGCAGCGGCATCAAAATGTGATTATGAGTATTAGTATTGCAGCCAAGTTTCAAGTTTCAAGTTTCAAGTTTCAAGTTTGTTTGTTTGTTTGTTTGTTTCTTGGTTGGCTTAATTCGGAATCATTTTAATGCGGCAAATTTTGGAGTGTGCAAATTTACTCTCAAGATTTGCTTGTTGGGTAAGATACGACGTTTTTAACCTGAGTTGGACATAGAATTTTTGAGTTTATGAAAGGTTTTAGTGAAGGTTTTGATAGTTGGACTATATGTTTATTCTCTTGCGTGTTGCTAGAAGGGATTAAACCAAGTTTCCGATCACAAGGTTTTTGAAGGATTTTATGGGATAAAGAAAACAAGGAAATTGAAAATCAAGTTTTTTGAATTCGTCATTTATTTTTATTTTTTATTTTTTTTAATCTGTTGTTTTCTTTTTGAGTGGTAGCTCTAAGAATTTTTGTTGACAAAACTTTAATTTTTATGAGTTCTATAGAAAATATAGACGGCAACATTCATCACCTATTTTCATTTAACTGGCAAATTAGTTTATAATTTTGAACTTTTCAGATTGGAGAAAAATGTCTAACATGGTTTGCCCGTTGGTTAAGTAGGCTAAGAGATTAAGCGTTTTAACATGTATAAATTTCTTGAGAGGATTCTTTTCTAGGTATCTTTAGATGTTCAAACCCTTTACAATCCTGTGAGGGGAAATGCCGTCACAATTAGCGACTAAAAGCTCTGCTGCTGCTTGTGCCATGGATAATGGAACAACTTCTATTATCTCGAATTAGCTTTTCGTGCAAAATAGGGCTAAATCATTACTTGTATTGCAATGGAAGGGAATTTACCAAGTTTTTCATATTTTCCAACGAAATATTCGTCACTGTTTATGCATATGTTTAATTTTCTATGATGAAAAGCTCTTTTTATTTGCATATATATATATATATATATATATATACACACACACACACACACACACACACTAGCCATATGAGCACAATCGATGCATGTACAATTTTAATTACTTTAAAGCATAAAATAATATTATTAAATATTATAAACCTAGTTTAATGTAGATAAATATTATAAATCTAATTTAATTTTAGAGAACAAATTATCATTATCAATTTAAAATCAAAAGACAATTTACCAATCATGGACGCCGTTTTTCCGTACAAAGTTCATCTTTCCCGTCTGCTGAAACAAACTCAGGGCAAGAAATGAAGAGGAGAGTTAGGCTGTTGAAGGTGAATGATCGATACGTAAAAATGTCGATCCTATTCCATAAAATATACTATGTTAAGTTTCAAAAATATGTTTAATAAATTATTTTGTACTGTTTTTGTCAACAGCATCATCGGGACTGGCTTAGAGGAGAAAATGGTGAAAAACGGGACAAAATAAAGAAGAGGGACAATGAAAATTTTCACAAAAGTTGCGTTTGGACAGATGAATCTAGCGTCCGGATGGAATTGGTTAAGTAAGAATAGCGTTTAGACGACGTCTGGACGAAAAAGTTATTGTGATGATTACGACTTGACGAACGTTTGAACAAAATATTGATAGAAAGAAGTGCATCCAGATAGAAAAGTCTAGCATTTGGATGAAGCATAAAAACATCCAGATGGAGTATCTGGCGTCCAGACGGGGTGCGTAGATAGAGTTGCACCCGGAGACTGAAACTGTTGGCGAAAAGCTCACCTATAAATAGGTGGCCTAGGTTCATTATTAGGGGATCTTAGATTTTAGAAGACAACGGATCGAGGGAAGCTAGGAGGCCAATCTAGAAGGCTCGAAATGTGTCAAGAAGTCAAAGACGGAGACTCAAGGTTTTGTTCTTCTTCAACTTTTCATGCTTTCTAGTCGCAACATAATCGGTTAAGCTTTTTCTGTTCTTAAGGAATGATGAATTCCTAGTCGATATCTTAAGAGTAGCTTAAACTCATTTGTTTATTCTTTATTTTGAATTCAAGTCGTTGTATGGTTTAAGACATTGACGTTTTGATTAACGAGTTTTTAATTTAGTTATTTAGTTCTGTTTTTATTTTTTATGATTATGAAAACGATACCAAGACAAAAAATAAGAACAAATGAGCAACTATCCATGGACGGAAGTTCAGTAAAATGCGTGCGACTGTGGGTGCGAATTGAGGAGGCTTCTGTTTTACTCTGAGCATGGGCGAGATGGAGAGTCCGAATCAATTCAGGGTCCTTGCATCTATCGACGCAATTTCCAAGCGTGCTATGGTTTCGTGCGAAGCATCTGATGCGCAAACTAGGGTTTGTCCACCAGAGCAACGGTTGTGGGTGAAACTTGGTGAAGATGTTCATGATACCAGTAGGGTACAAGTTGGTCTCTCAAGTGTGGATGACATGGTTGACGATGAAGCAGGGGTTCGCTCAGTCAAGAAGGGGCCGGTGGTGGGTCACACGACTCCGATTGCCGTGGAGCCGGAT
>JAULJZ010080147.1:0-12707 GCA_032270985.1 Heliamphora pulchella
TTGTCATCACTGGCATGGCAACAGCATCAACTGACTTGAGTTTTGACTGGGGAGTGGGAGGAGAAGATGAAGAATCAAAACTGCTTGAATCTGCTTCTTCTTCTTTCCCCAGATGATCTCTGGTAGCTGAGACTGATTCTTATGACAGAGAATGCTGAGAAAATGTCTTTCCAATGACTGCATCTACTTCCTCGTTTGTCTGCAGAATAGCATCTTCTTTGTTTGAACCAAAAATTAGAATTGATTTTGATAGCAGCGGGGCTTGTAAGAGTGTTTGAGCCACAACTTTTGCCTTACTTTGAGTCACTGGATTAGTACTCTGAGTGTTAGAGCCTAAATCGGTCTTTGCGGCAGTTGAAGGTTTAGAATCTCCTTCTTTGATTTGGAGAGCCTTTGAACCTTCGTTCTTTGGAGCTATTGCGGATTTTGCGTTTGAAAAAGGAAAGAGATGAGAGGCAGAGATTGTCCCACTGGGCGTGCTAAAAATTTGTAAATAACAAATTTCATGTCCAAAAATCACGACAGAAAACTGTAAGAACAAATTAAACTTTTATTCAATTCGTAAATGGATTACAATCTCTGGTAAATTTCTAAATCAAAAGAAAACAAATGCTCTGATTCTTCTCTTCAAATGTTGACTCGAGGGTTTGACTGCGTGTTTCCAAATCAAAAGGCGAAATATCCTCTGAGTTTGGCGGAGAATGATGAAACTTGGTTGAGAAAAAACTTTAGGATTTCAAAACTTTATCTGCAGAACTCTCTCGGTTGCTTTATAATTCCAAGTGTCAGATGTCAAAAATCTCTTCCATCAGGTAAAGGACACACCTATTTATAGGAGTGCGGAAGACAGAGTTATGAAGAGATTCAAATTCTTGATAATTATCTCAATTTTATTTATTTAAAAGAGATAATTATTTAAACTTATAATTATCACTTTGATTTAATTTTTTTTAAAGAGATAAGTATTGAATATCGTAATTATCTCTAATTTTAAAAAGATAATTATCTAGACAAATAATTATCTTTTCATTTAAAGAGATAATTATTTAGTAGCATAATTACTCATTTTTATTTATTTAAAAAAATAATTATGTATATTTAATTTAATTTAGAGAAAATATTATTTATTTTTCTCTTGTGTAATTTTCATGTGCCAAGTGGCTTAATTTAATTAGTCAAAGACTTGTCATATGGAAAAATACATCATTTTACACGTGGCGCCATACAATTGGACCAACCGACCGTGAAATTTAATTTGGAACCGCTGCAACACATGACAATTTTTTATTTGTCAACAAATGTGTTATATTTTTTTAGGTCTTGGAACACGTGTCAATTTAAGATAGGTTAAAATTTGCGTGTCTACACAGTTAAACAAACAAATTTTTTACTTGAAGTTTCAAAAAAGTTAATGGCCAAAACATTCTATTTTTTTTTATTGGCGATTTATAGATATATTTTTATTTAATATTTTTTATTTATCCAGTTTAAAGTTCAAAAAATCATAGTTAAAATAAGTTACCAAATGATTATGCGCTTTTGGGATAGCTTTTCCCAAACCATTTTTTTAATGTTGTTTTTAGACTTTTTATTTATGAAAAAAAATTACTAAATATGAAAAAATTGCATAAAGGCAGAATGGATTTTTTTTTGATTTTTTTATATTTTCATTATTTTTAACTTTTAGAATTTCTTGGTGGGAAAATTTAAAATATATAAGAATTTTAAATAATTAATTAAAAAAATAGTTAAAAAAATTCTTTTTTCCTATTTCATCATAAAAGATTATATAACATATAAAGATGTATTTTAATCTTAACCATGCAAATGTGCTCACGCATCCATAGGTTATATAGTTGTGAGATTATTGAGAATTTGTACTAATTATTTTTACTTTTTTAACCTTTACAATTTTTTTTAAAAAAATACTAATAATGAAAATATTATATTATTTTGGGAGTATTTTTGATAACTTAAAAAGTCACAAAGACTTCACCAAATCAAAAGTTTTCTTGTTATAATAATTATAGATTACTTTAAAACTTAAATAACATGACACAATTTTTAAAATTATTTATGAGAAATTAAGTATTCATCTAAATAATAAAATTTATTTTATTTAAAATTTATAAATAGTTTTTCTTATCAAAAACTTCAATAATAGTTGAGAAAAAAAGTTTATCCACGGTTATTATCGTTCAAAACTTCAAATCAACTAAAACGGGCCATGGAATGATGTGAACGTCGCCACCTCGTCCCGCTTCTCTTTCTCTCTCTCTCTCTCTCTCTCTCTCTCTCACCACCACATGGCACCTCGAAGAACCAATTCTTTCTCTGCCTCATCGTCGCTCGTTCGCTCCCAGTCTTTGGATTGCAAGTGGGAGATTCTAATCTTCTGAATTATCTGGGAAAATTCAACGATTTGTGCAAATATATTCTAACCATATCATCCTGATTTGATATTTTCCCCCTTACTTATCGCATTATTCTTGAATTCGAAGAATAAGTTTATTGATCTGGCGCCTTTGGTAACGATTAGAATCATTTAATTGCTCTGAATCATTTTTCTTGCACGGGAACTTATTACCTCTGATGTTATTTGACTGTTGACTATGTTTTTATCCTGGCATCATTGATCATCATTGAGTTTTGATTAGTTTTCCCTATTGATATTTAATTATCCCGAATGATTCTAGAGTTATGGTTTTAGCTTAATGTCGAGGCATTGATCAAGTTTGATCTTTTTTAACTGCTTGCGGGTTTTGATTTCTTTGAGACAGCTGTATTATGTGTTGGATTTTGTAGAAAGCCCTGCATTTGAAATATTTGAAGTGGTGAAGTTTGAATTTTGGCTAATTTGTTTGCTTCTGAACTTTTTTTTTTTTTCAGTTGTGTTCCGAAGATATTTAATTGGGATACTTGTTTAATATTTAGCCTTTTACACTATTACTGGTTTTGCCCCTAAGTTTTATCTCTTTTTTTTTTAATTAATGTTTGGTGGGTTAATGTGTGCAGACAGTAAACAAAGACAAGTTATGTTGAATGATTGTGGCTTTTAAACAAAGCAATGAGTAAACCTCCATCAGGGCTAGGGAGGCCATCCTCGGGTATGTTATGTTGCCAAACTGAGGAATTAATAATTATTATAGTTTGCCAATTTCATGATTTTAGAGTTTACCGTTGCTTTGCAAGTTGTGCAAAAATTAGATTATTCTTTGACATGATTTGTTAAGGGAGAGGACTTTTGACACTTTTAAGAAAGTTCCTTGCCTGAGTAAGACAGCAACATTCCTCGGATACAAGTCTAAATGTGTTGTATTGCTTTTTACTTTTTAAGAACTAGAAGCACTTTGGAAACTTGGAGGATGTACATGTCCATAAGGACCATAACATGTAATAACATGAAAGTCATAACAAGTTTGAAGAAAATTACTTGGGAGACAATAATTGAATTTTTTAAACAAGCCTTATTAGTATGTTTTTATCATATCGAATAGTATTTGGGTCCTGCGTCCATATCTATGCTTCTTGGAAGAAGGTATATCACTGAATTTTTCTACTGGAATGCATTTTGTAATGTTTTTGCAACGAAATGGGAACTTCATTTGAGGGAGTAAGTGCAACTTTAGCACGTAAAGTTCACTTTTGTGCTTGGAGGTTATTTGTAGCATGGTCCATGAGTTGCAATTTGGGCCAAATTATGTTTATACTTCTCTTTTACATGTAGTCTATTTTTGGTCTAAAATAGTTTCAAATTCTTGAACTGTAAACTGTCATTTTGAAGTGCTAATCCTAGTAGAGATGGGAAGTTGAGGAAGGTATAAATATTCATGTGTTATTTGTTTTAAATGGAGTTGAGCTATGATTATTTGAAGCAGCTTTGTATGACATCACATGCAACCTTATCATTTGTGAGATGTCGAAGGAATTCTATGTGGAATTCCTAAATTCTTAATTTAGTTTCTTCATCATCGTCATCCTCATTTTCATCATCTAACACAACAATAACGAATCCTAACTTGCACCTTACTGTTCTTAAACGTAGATCAACACCTAATGTGTCGATGAAACCCAATCTTATGGGATCGTAATCAGCCTTAACCTTTTCCTTTACCTTTTGTTCTTTAAATTTAACACAAACTCAGTTAAAAATGTCATCTAGCATCGTCGAAGTTTTATTCTCTCTTTTGGATTAGTAATGCTGCATACTTCAAAAGCTTATTTAGAAATTTATAGGGAATTTAAAATTAATAGTTCAAATTTGCTTATAATTTGGGGCACACAACATACAGTTAAAAAGAGGCTCACTTGATCTATTATTAAGAATTGATTAACGAAAAGTTGAGTTTTAAGGCTGTCGCTTTGTGTTAACGTTTCGATCCTTTTGCGTTACATTTTCACCCTTCTCATCTCCTCCACATGTTGCATCATTTGGAACTCTATTTTTCTTGGGATCAATGGTACTGACTTCATTAACAATCAATCATCTTATGGCCTAGCACCTCTATGTATTTGGGTAATATGAATAATAGTTGTCACTAATTTATCTTTAAAAAGCTATTATCCTTTTTTGTTTGTTTAAGAAATATGGCATTTGTGTAATAGGAATTATAAGTCTACTTCCCCCACAAAATTCCTAGCATGGTCTGCCACTGTTTTATTTAAATTATTCTTAACATATGTAATATACACGATAATAATTACTTGAATATGCCATGGTTATTGCCGCTGAATAAGTGATTTCGCCGAGCATGTGCATTTATATACCCATTTAGAGGTTGATCATTTGAGAAGATTAAGTGCTAAGTTGAAATTGTTCCTTTTTTCAAGAGTATGTTAGGTTTTGCCCATATATACACATGCATGTGCATGAACATGCATGCATGTTAATGTGTTCGTCTGTATAATGTTTATTAGGGTTTTGGTGAGGCGATTAATCCTAAGTATAGAATTTTGACTTTTCTCTTAGGAGACTGATTATTTTTCTAGCATGATAACATGCGATACTTGTAAATTCCGAATGCCTATGTCAATTTGTACATCTGGTTAAATTGTATATTACTATATTTTATTAGACCATTACATTCCTATTAGACAAGGAAACATATCATCGTGTATTTGTTGTACGCTGCTTCAATCAATCTTGAAAGTGATTGTTAAGCTCTTTTGTAATGGAATTGATTCCTTCATGGCTTATGTATTTATTGTAAGAAAAGTGACTTAAGTAGATCTAAAGCATGAAAATAAGAAAAAAATGGTAAATCTGATATTTTGCATGGTGAACATTTAGAACATTTTCCACGTCTTGGTTCAATATGACCCTTATTAGTTGTTGTTGACCTGGTATTATTTGTGTAAATCTATTTTTTTGTTGTTGTTGTTGAAATGGGTTGTAGTAATGGTTTGGATCTGTGGCGTGTATTATGTACCTAGTTATTTTTCGTCTACGTTTTTATATGGGGTGCAATATAGTCTTATTAGTCAATAATTTACACTTACTATTTGACTCCTAGTCCTAGTAGAAGCCCAGCAGCATATTAATATATGCTCTCTCTCTCCCTCTCTCTCTCTCTTTAATAGAGTTAAGTTTTAGGATATTGGAGGCCTCCTTATTGATTGCAAAACTAAAAGTATTATTACTATATTACAAAAAGCTTGAATTACAATGAAAGAATACATCAAATATATAGGGTATAGAAGCCCTAATAATGGTAATGAACTAACTAAGAAATTAAATCATAATAATAGGAAAATATTAATAATAATGATAGTATATTTTGACAATGCTAATAATGAAAAAATATCCAATAATATATTTTCACACTTATGTGATGTAACATGTAAGTTTACCATATGGGTCCATGGAATTCTTGAGGAATTCTATGCAGGATTCCAAGAATCATGCTTTTATGCTCTTTGTTTTGCCCAGTAATAGTCAAATTACCATCAACAAACTAGCCTTCTTTTTTTCTTTTTCCATTTTAATACCCTTCATAGGTTACTAATCATATCCCAACACAACTCCTAATTTTATCACCAAACCATTTCCCTGCCTTTTGATCTTCAATTCAAGACCAAAAATCCTAAATAGGTGGTGTTGAAGTTTTAGCCGCCAATAATCCGAAATTCCTACAAATTCATACTTAGAAAACTCCAATTCCAACCTTCTTCCATTTATTTCTGCCATGAGTTTTGTAACCTTGAAAGCTGTAATAATACTATCTTTTATATTCATAGCCCGCCCTAGAACCAATTGTAGGTATGTGTTTCATGAAGATGTGAAGTAAAAGGATATGTGTTTCATAAGTGTTGGACTCTATTTTCTTCATGCACTTTCCTTTTTTGGTTTTGGATTTCTTTTTCCTTTATCTTTTACACCATAAATGGAAATAGAAGCAAACGCATCAGTTTTGTAAAAGAATGCCAAAGATTTTCTGTGCTACCTAAAGATAAATTGGTTCTAAAACTCAACTATTTACCAAACCTGAAGCTTACAGACATGAAAAATGAAACTTTGATGAGTTCCTTGAGAAACTTTGATTGGTTTCTAATGGATCTCTTGTTTTATCATATATTGTCAGTTTGAGTTTTTCTTATAAAACTCTACGTTTCACTTTGATGAGTTACCTAAAGCTTTTCTGTGCTACCTAAATATAAGTTTCTTTAATTCTGCAATGATTTAAAGAGATTTTGCTTCACGTTTACTCACTTTTTAATGAATTGAAAATTTTTTGCCCGACATCATCTTAACATCATGTTGATGTCAACAATTGCACGTCCATTGAAGGAAAGTCGCCCCTCCACCTTGGTCGCCTCTGTGTGTGTGCGTGCTGATCATTATGGTGATTTTTATAGAATTATTTCATGCCATCTGATGTGAATTTTGGTTTTTTGGATGATTTTTGGAATTTTGGCCCTTTTTTTTTCTGCGATCTCCAGTTTCGATCGTTGTTGGCTGGGTTTGCTACTTCTGATTGGTTTTCTATTATCGAAAGCTAGTCAAGAGGGTTTTAATCCCTTTGCCTCGATCGTTTGGAGCATCCAAAACCCTATTGTTTTAGTTCGGTAATTAGAACCAAAACCCTAGGGTGCGTAGACCCTCTGAAGTGTTGACAACAGCTTTATTTTTTGGCTCAGATTGAACTTGTTTTGGTCTTTCCTAGTGCTTGCAACTCAGTTTTTCATCATTGACAGCATCAGTTGTCACCTTTTGTGCTTCGGCGGTTCGTTTTGGTCTGTTGTGCTTCTGGAATAGCCGTTTCTTGATTTGCTACTAGTTCTTTGGTGTTCTTTTTTGGAGCTATGGTCGAAAAAAAAGCCTTTTTGGGATAATAATATGCTCAAATCCATTACATCCACAAAATTAAATCGGTTGAATCACTTGGCTTGGGCTTATGCGGTGTATTTTTTTTTTGCGTGGGAAGCGTAAATTAAAGTATGTGACAGAATCCCCTTTGCTGAAGACAGAGCCAAAATATGAAGTTGGATGTGTGAAGATTCGATTGTTATGGTTGGTTGTGGCAGAATATGGAGCCCATCATTGCAGCGACGATTGAATTTTGTGACACCTCTAAGAAATCTGGGATTCAATTGCTTGCTGACTCATTCTCACATTAAAGTAATGTTTCTCATGTCTTTGAGATCTATGAGAAAACTTTTACCATGAAGTCGTCTGGGAAGCCCTTATCTGAATATTATGGTACTCTTAAGAATATTTGGGACCATTTGTTGCAGTTACGACCTTTTATTACTGATCTTATGCAACAACAGCGCCACTGGGAGGACTTTATGATTGCTTCTTTATTGTCTGGTTTGAACCTTAAGTTTTGTGGCTTCAAATATCATATTCATTCCAGTGAAACGTTGTCTACTACCGCTAATGCCTATTCTCGACTTTTGTGCTCCTCATTGGGATAAGCATCCACTGTATCTCGCTCTACTTCTTCTCCTTTGGAGTCCAAGGCTTTAGTTTCCATTGGTGGTCGTAGTGGCCCATATGGTGGATGTGGTGGATGCAGTGCTTGTGGTGGAGCTCGGAGTGGTGGTTGAATAGGTGGTCGCAGTGACGGAAGTGTGATTACTGTGGGGGGTACTAATCATACTGAACCCTATTGTTGAAAAAAGTATGGGAAGCCATGTTCTGCTCATTAGGTTACTGATGGTCCTTTCACATCTTTAGCTCTTTCTGGTCATGCCTCTTCTAGTTCTAATTCTCAAGGTACACTTACCGCTCAACTTAACGATTTCGTTGAGGCCTTTTATACCGCTTATCCTTCTTCCACTTCTATTGTTACTTTAACTGGTTCATGAACTATTGCCTGCACCGCTCTTTCGCCTTTTTCATGGATTATAGATCTGTAGATAGTTGTCACATGTTTGGTACTTTCTTCTTGTTTTTTGATTTTACTTTTATTCAACATAATATTACTTTAGCTGATGGTTTCTCTCGCCCCGTTCGTGGAAAGGCGTTCTTCGTCCCAATCAATTCCTTCCTTTACCCTCTAGTCTCTATGTTCTCGATTTCCCCTTCAATTTGATTCTTGTTAGTCAATTGATCAAAGCTTTAAATTGCTCTATAACATTTTTTCCTCATGTTTTTTAGGATTTTCAAAACAAGAAGATGATTGGTTTGGGGCATGAGAAAGATGGTATCTATTTGTTGAATGCTGATCGTGCCTCTCCTCACAGCTCTGCTTTGAGTGCTTATGTTCTTCCTTTTCAGTGGCATTTTCATTGTTGACTTGACAGGATTCGACAAATTCGTGACCACGCTGGTGGAGACCAGTAATTCGGTCACTCTTTAGCCAAACTGAAGTTAGCTATTCCTAATTTGAGTTCTGTGTTTAGTTTAGTGTGCGAAGTTTGTCTGTTAGGCAAACATCACTGAAGCACTTTCTCTTCTAGAAGTCCTGGTCCTTAGTATGTGTCTTTTGATGTAATCCATGCTGGATATTTGTATTTTGTTATCTGTCTTGATGATCTCAATCTCATACGACTTGGTTATTTTTAGTGAAGAATATATCTGAGTTGCCTTTTATTCTTTACCAAGTTTTATAACGAGATCTTAACACAATTTGGCAAATGGATCAAAATTATTCGATCTAATAATACTTTGGAATATATATAATCTACTGTTGACTCCTTTGTGTGGATCGTGGGATTATTCATCAAACTAGATGTGCTCATACCTCTTAGCAGAATGGTATCATTGAGCCTAATCATCAACACTTGTTATATGTTGCATGTACTTTGTTATGCCAAATGCTGGTACTCAAACATTTTGGGGTGTTGTTGTTCTTATTGCATGTCATTTCATTAATCGTATAATGTTTGTGGTGTTGAACAATCAGTTACCATTTTCCTTCTTACACCCAGGTTCTTCGCCCTTTCTTTTATTTCTCGGGTATTTGGTTGCTTTGCCTTCATTTATTTTCTTAATTTACTCTTCTAGTCCATGTCTGGAGGGTCTTCTTGTAATTTAGATATTTATTTCTTTAATATAAGTACTTAGAGGTGAAAGGGCCAGATTAGAAAACCCTAAACCTAATTCTTCTCTTCTTCCTCTCTTCATTTTTCTCTTTAACCCTAAATCCTAAACGTTGAAATTCAACTTGGTGTATTCCTTATAGTTGGCATTACTTAGAAAGTGGCTTCCCTAGACTCCAATCCAACTCTTCAAGTTTGATTGCTTTCCTTTACAATACAGAAGTGATTTACATCAGATTTGAACCCGAGGCTTCACACTTAGCTGCCATGCTATCCATTAAACTAGTATATGGCTTTGACTTGTTTTGATAGCAACGGAATTGATTCCAAGTAAAGGTACAAGATGGAAAAAAGTCAAATTCCAATTTTCAATCAGGAAAGGGAAACAGCAAAAAGAACAAAAAATCATGAGGAACTGATGAGTGTAGGAAATGCAGATTCACAGTAAGTAATCAACCTAAACTGGTGTCTGGTAGATTAAAGTCAATTTGGATTTTTCAGTTGTATACATGGTGAGTGTTTGTGTGCTCAGCTAGTTGATAAATAAGAAAAGAAAAAAAAAAACTTGCAAATCATATTACAATCAGTAAAATTCTAACTTCTTAATATGTTGATTTCAGTAATCAAACCATAATTAACGAGATTCTAATTTCTTAAAATATTATTTCCAATATTTTTTCTCAAGTTGGGACAAAGATATCAATCAAATCCAGTTTGACAATTAAAGACTTGAGCAGAGATGGTTCCACTAGACATGCTTAGGATCGGTCTTCGGAGGTGGCTTTTCAGTTTCAAAAAACCAACTAGATTTTAGAACAACACTACTGGAACAATAACGGTAACTACAAAAAACAAGAATAATGCTACCGGAACATCGGTAGCCCCCAAAAACAAGAATAATATTACCAAAACAAAATCGGTATCTCCCAAAAACAAGAACAATGCTACTGGAACAATATCGGTAGCCCCTAAAACCAAGAATAAGAACAAAAGAGTAATAATTCTCTAAAAAGTGCACTGTCAAAGCCAACAATATAATATATTGGACTTTATTAATGCACCAATACCAAGGAAACACAATGATCTAGAACTCGCAGCCCACAACTGCGGGGAAGAGAAGGAACAATGATGGTTGCGAAGAAAAGAAAAAAAAAGACCAACGAGGTGAACAAAACTAGCGGCAGTGGTGGTGGTGGTGAGGGAAAACTAATGATGACGCCAATGATTTCAATGGTGACGGTATATTAGCGACAAATTTGCGATACTGGAGAAGGAATACGGGCGACAAATATGAGGAAAAGCAGTGACGACGGCTATGGTTTCTGGACAGTTCTTTTTTTTTTCTTCTTCATATTTTGGCTCGATACCAAATAGAATAATAGAATTCAATAATTTTGGCTTACCTTCAAAGAGGTATAGCTATCTATTTATAATGATAAAGAAGCATTATAGAAAAGGAAAAAAATAATTTACAAATCATTCACAATCAATAAAATCCCAACTTCCTAATATGTTGATTTCAGTAATCAAACCATAATTAATGAGATCCTAATTTCTTAAAATATATTATTTCCAATAGGTATGACTAACATTCCAAGGTTTGGAAGGCAGAAAAAAAGGAATGAGAATCTTGACCAAACTACTAAATCGAATAACATAAGAGTTTTTACTCCTTGTTTCCTTGCAAATGTTTTGTCTGGGTTTTACGGAGGGTAATTTGACATCCAAAAATGTTTTTATCCTATCCCCCCACCCCCCCCCCCCCCACACACACACACACACATATATATATATATATATATTCTGAATATATTTTGTCAAGAAGGATTCACAGCTTTCTGTAATTACTATACCCCATTCCAAATCATACATTTTTTGTTACTTAAATTTTGTTAAATGAGTGGAATGTATGGATGCTACTCATGCAGGTAAAATAAGATTAAAGGACCTATTGCTTCAAAGTGATAATAGTTTTTGTGCTGACTGTGGTGCTCCAGACCCCAAGTGGGCGTAAGTTCCAATACCCTGATACTTTTAAATTGCATCTTGCACGAATATTCCTGTTAATATTATTGTTGGTCAATACTTGTAAACTTAAATCTTCAATGGTGCTGTGGATTAAGTTTTCTAGCCGTACTATATTCTTGATGTCTTTGGTTAACTTGAATACTCTTTTTTCCTGTCATATAAGTACATGTTTATCAAGAATGTAAAGTAGTAAGAGGAGCATGATTAATTTGTACCATTTGGATCACAGACGCAGATCCACACAGAGGCTGGTACATTTTGAAACTGTAACCACAATCGAAGAAAGGGAGAAAACTGATGTTTGTGAACCCTCCAAATACATGTTATCATGGTTCTAAATAACGATCGTTACGTAACGGATCGGCCGTTACGTAACGGAATATTGAAAGCCCGATCCCGTTACGCTGTTGAAAAACGGTTGCACAGAGAATCCCCGGCGTAACGGCCGTTACTACCGTTATGTAACGGGTAACGGTAGTGTATCGGTCTGTAACGGCCGTTACAGACGATACGAGGACCCGACACACCCGCGACACACCGACAAGTGAGAACTCACCTTTTTCTTTTTCGTTTGGCGTCTTCGAAGCTTTTTGCTTTCCCGAACATCTTTCCTCTTCCGAACTTCTCTTTCATCTTACTCTTCGAATCGTCTTCAGTTCGGATCTAGGGGGGGTTCCATTCCAAGCTTCCAGCGTCAATTTGGCTTGCCGATTGTGCCGTTAGAGTTCGATTGGAGCTGGATTTGTGATTTCGGTGTTGCCGAGGTTGCGATTTGCGATTCAAGTGGAGTTCACGTGCTCGATCTGGGTGATTTCGAACCTTCGGTTGTGTTCGAGGCTTGCATGCGAAGCTGCTGAAGAAGGCGTGGGGTGGACCGTGGGAAGCAGCTGAAGGGTTGTGGGCTGTTTGGTGGCTTTGTGGTGTTTGGCTTCGTGGTGTTTGGCGAAGTCGCCAGCTCCTTTTTTTTAAAATTTGTAAGTATTTTTATTATTTGAATTGGTATTCAAATTTTTATTATAATAATTATTTATATTTATATATATATATATTTAATTTATCATCTTATAATTTATTATAATTATTGTATGTAATATTTAAATTATGTATATACATTAACTCATTTATATTATATAAAGTAAAAGTAATATAAAAATTTATTAGTTAGTATAAATATTTATTATATAATATTTATG
>JAULJZ010080158.1:1903-12706 GCA_032270985.1 Heliamphora pulchella
CCATCAACTGCAGCTGCCCAAGATGTAAAAGTCAAATGGCTGACTACGAATGATGGTGATCATGACTACCTTAACATGCACGTTGGCATGTCCGATGGTTGGAGTCAACAACCATTAATTGGAGAAGATACACACAACAAGTGCTACCCATCATTCGTAGGCGGTCATTACGCAACACCTTTTAATGACGGTCAATTCAATTACAACCAACCTTCGACGGTTAGTAAGTCTCTTATGACTAATGTTAATCATTTCATAATGTTCAAGTTGTTATAATATATGAGTGATGATGAATCTACATTCCTTTGTAGGATGTAACACACGTAACAGACCCCAATAGCGTTTACGGTCAACATGCTGGGGGTGCCGATGAAGAGGATGGTTCATTTGACAATGAACCATGACGATGAACTGTTGTGGGTGCCTGTTCGTTTGGGGTGTAAGATTTGATAATGTTGGAGCATTATGTCAGATTTTAGGCTATATCCGCTATTTGGCTACGGAATTACCATGGATACTAAGTCCACTTTGGTCGCATACTCCGGGTACAATACACATGTGACAACCCTATTGAGGATGATGGTCTGACGAAAGGGACTGTTGCTTGATTGTCGCGAAGTTATGTGTTCAATGATTTCGACCTTGAAGAACTAACTGGATTCTCTAACCATGGGAGGACATGCTCTTGAGAGGTTAGTTGGCTTTTAGAATTAGGAAGCTTCCCTTTCTCATTTTATTGTTAAATCCATTATGACTGATTTCACTATCCGCCATCAAAATTACAGCACCGTTTGTCAATATATTGGGCACATATGCACACACCGTGGACATTTCAGCTGTTCACCTTTGTTCAGCTGGCTTTCTACAGCTGCAGCAAGCAAGAATAAGAAGAGTTTCGTATTGTCTACATCAACATTACGTTCATCTGATGCCTATCAAAGACTTGTTATCCATATGATCTGTTAAGGCAGTTGCAGAAGGTACATATCCCGAACGTGGAGCATTTTGTAATTTATTGTAACATATGGACAAATATCTCTACCCAATCGTCTCATACAGACATGTTGTTAACAAATGTAGGTTTGGTTCCAACACAATCTTCTTGATTGAGCATGTTTCGTAACCTCTCTACCTTCAAGGGTCTGTAGAGGTAGCTGCACCAGTGTGCAATGATGGTCATGAAAGGGAAGGACAGGATGACTACAGCCGTACAATAGGACAGTGTTTAACATGGACAGAACAGGGATATGTGATATTGACAGAGCTGTATGGTGAATGACTGGCACGTACCAATCACGCTTGACTTCTTTTATCACTTGTTAATGTTGTCCTCATGTACGATTAGGATAATCTTTATGAAAACTGATATTCTGTAATGAAAAAACTGCTGCAATTTTATTGAGACGAGAGGAAGGTGATGAACTACAAGAACAGATATTGAGTTTGTGGTGTGTCATATTGGCCTATTAGCTTATTTAAACTTGTTTGTTTCTTTGGTTTTTTTTGCTTTTTTCATTGTTTGATTAGAATTTTTTACATTTCAGTATCCTCTTGGAGAAGAACAGGAAAATAAGAGTGTCTGAAATTTTTTATGTACACTCAAAACTGTACTTAAAAAAGACAATTAGGGCTTGTTTTTTATTGGGGTCCCATATGTTTTTTTATACTGAGAGATTATAAACAATGAGGGCCTATAAACAATGAGGGCCTAATTTGTTTTCTAACGAATTAGATACTTTATATAAGAAATTTGAATACTGGAGACAAGAAAGGAAAGGGAAACTTAGATTCAGGCTAATGGAAAAACTGCTCTAATTTGATTGCGTCCATTGGAAAGTGATTAACTACAAGAAGCCTCGCATACTGATAACAAAGGTCTTAGTATAATATGATAAAGCCAACCTAGGAGTGGATGTTATGGCTTGCTTTAGGTTGACAAAAGTAATGTCAGCCTTCTTAGGCCAATGAATGCATCTTTCTTAAGCATATCAGTTAAGGGGTGTTTGATAACGCAATTCAACACTTAATGCTGAATGTATTAAGTGAAAGTGCAATTGGCATCGTTTATTGAGGGCAATTTTTCTCACATCTGCTGAGTGCATCATAATCTGATGGTAGCTTGACTTAAATTCCAACTTAGACTAGAATTGAGTCGCATACAATTCATCCAACAAATCATCTTCGACTATAATTGGATACTTAACCTTATAGATTACTTGTTCAAAGCCATATAAGGGACACACATTCTTCTTCAGGAATTATCTTTCTTCTTGACCAATAGTACCGGTGATGAAAAAAGGACTTGTACTGTGCCTAATTGCTCCTGATTCCAACAACTCTTTAACAATCTTCTTTATTATATTCTTTTGACATAGGGATACCTAGATGGTCTTATGTTTGGAGATTGGCTTCTAGGTCTTGTAGGGTTTTTGTGGTCATGAGTTCTACGAGGTGGTAACTCCCTTGGCTCACTGGAAACATCTATAAAATCATTACAAACTTCTAAAGGGCAGGAGTATACCTCAACGCTGCTGTAACTGGCTTGCTAGTTGCTTACTTAAAGCACTGGCATGTTTATTTGAATTCTCTCTCAAACTATGGATTTCTTCTTTGATGCGTCTTGCTTCTTGCAACCTTGTTCCCTCAGCTATTATCAACTTGTCACCATAGAAAGCCTGCTTTGATAACAAATTGATGAATTCTGGAAATGGGGACAAGAAAGGAATGGAAAACAAAGCTTGAGAAATCTGCTGCAATTTTATTGAGAATATGATTGAGATAAACTACAATAACAGAAATTGAGTTAATGTTCCATACACAATCTGTTACCCCTTTCCCCTCTCTATATATTCAAGTTCCTCATCTCTCTCTGTACAACTAACTGACAATCAGAATTGTAGCCACTCAACTACCTAACTAACAAGCTAGTAACTATGGTTTACTAAGGTACCCTTAAGGAAGCACTTTACTTCCAGCTGCTTACAGATACCTTTGTTTGATTGTTGAGAAAAAGAGGAAGCTGATGGAATATTTTGGATTCGAAATTGCTATTTGTTGTCATGAATGAGCACCCAGCTCAAAAAAGTTAAATAGATTTGTGATTGTGTAATTATGAGTGCATGTTGTGTTTACAGTTGGAGAATATGGAACTGCATGTGTATTAAGTTTTCCACCATATGTAACTTTCTTAGCTTGAGGAGTTTTCTGTTTTTCATTAGGATAATCTTCATAAACAAGTTTTCAAGGCAAATTTAAAAAACTTATTTACAAAAAACGTTTTTAATTTTCCTAAAATGCGTGTTTGTTTTACGCGTTTACCGTATAATTTACCTTAAAAACGTGTTTCATAATTACGTTATCAGAGCAAAGTAAAAAAAACGTTTTCACTAAAAACGCTTGTAATGTATTCCCAGAATAAAACGTGGTTGTTATAAACGTTTACACTATTCATATTCACACTATTCATATTCATATAGAAACGGGTTAGCTTTGTTAACCACGGTTTTACCTATATATGGCGCCCACTAGGCGCCCACTAGGCGCCCAAACTTGTGCCCAACAAGGCAGGATCATCTCCTACACCAGTGACCGGCGCCCAACACGCGCTCAACTTGGCGCCCAACAAAACGTGTCAGGCGCCAAAACCAGTGGCCATGACCAACCCGCGTCGGACTCAGTGCGCAACAAGCTTTATTAGACGCCACAACTAGTGCACTGCACCCAACATGCGCTAACGATTACGCCAAACAAGCCGTTTCAAGCGCCAGTGTCATAACTACAAATTTCTTCTTCATCTGACTTGTTCAAGCTTAAAAACATATTGTTACCAGGCGCAAAAATAAATGAGTAAGGACGTGAGAGTGCGAGTGACATAACATGATTCAAGTTTTAGTTAGGAGTCCTATTATGAGCTTACAATGCATTTTCATGTTTTAGTTAGGAATCCTATTAGTCATATATATTGTAGGATTACTTTCATGCCACCATATGTTTTTAAAAGAAGGTCTAATTTTTTGTTATCATTCTTAATATGCCCCTAATACCCACAATAGGGAGGCAATGTTGTTTGATATACCGTTCGAATCCTCCAAAAGTTCGAAAGATGCCGATTTAAACAAATTAAAAAATAAACCTCCATGTTTGTTGGAGTGATGCTTCCCATATGATTTGAATTTAAAATATCAATTAACCGAATGGGGTGTCACTTCACCCTTTATATTGTGAGACACATATGCAAAATGGTTGCATATGCGCTTGTACTTGGATGAATAGTCACGTTAATCGATTATTAGTCCGTTATAATGAATCTGTAGAAGGATTGATCCGACATATAAGGTATTGCAGGATATGTCCAATATTTGAAATGACATTTATCGTTGTGATGTTTTTATCCCAAGCAGCAAGTGGATATGTACATATGTATGTACATACGTACACATCTTTCATAGCATGATTGCGTTATTGGTTTATAGTGCAATTTATAAGTTTCTATTTCCAACAAATTCATGCCGTATCCATTCACTATAACTCCTCCCATCTCTCTATCTCTTCCCTTTAAGTAATCACCACACCCACGCAAACCAACCACCCTAAAATTGTCATTTGTCAAATTACTGTCATTTTAACCGTTGGCCCGTTACCTGGGCGAAATCCAATCGGCCTTGTTGGGATAAGGCCCTTTATGAAGCCCGATGCATTCAACGTATGGGGTTTTTGTTCTGTTACATTGTCTATGTGAGCATAAATAACATGGGAGCGTAGTGCACTCCACGAATTATACAAATCACAACAGAGTTCTGCATATCACGTCGATGAATATCAGCAGTGCTTTCTTCAGCTTCGTAGACGCAACAATCAATGATGCCCACTCAACGAAGTTGATAAAATAATCCCACACGTTGGTGAATATAGAATGTTTCGAAATCCCACGTACATGGAAAACTCTTACAAAGATTTTTGGAGAACTGAAACCACCCTATGTATAGAGAGAGGTTGATAGTAAGACATCCTGTTAACAAGAGAAAACAAAGTATATACTAAAGGGGAACATATGGAGAATTGTCCAATGGGCATGACCTCGACATACACAACTTTATGGTCTCATCAGTACTGGACAAGCAAAGTATATACAACAGAAGCACCAAGGTTCGAATACACTTATCAACAAGGCAACATAGCCACCATCCATTATAGGTTGTTGATGGGACCATTCATCTTAAAGAACAATGATCTTAAATTTGCACATATGATCCACCAAGCAAAAGCGTTTTACATTCAAGTGTACGCGTAGTACATTGTGTCTCTTTAAAAAGTATCACAACAAATCGTCACGAGTACATTACTCCATAACAATACAAGATGTTGGTGAATGACGGTTATTACATAACGAGTACAGAGCACAAAAATCTGAAACGTTGTTGAATCACGATTACTTCAACTACTGTGTGGGATTTTAATTCTTTCAGATCATGCACGTCTCTTTGCTAGGTCGGAGAACTTTTTATATATTTTCTCTAGGACAATTGCCCTATACTTGTTATGCGTGTGAAGAACAAGGTCCACCGCAAGCCTCTTCCTTGCAACCTCGGAAGCAAACATCAACTACATACGAAGATGGAAATAAAAAAGTTACAGATTTGACTACTTAGGTTGGGTAAACAATGTTCAATACTTCAGCACCATTTGCGTACCTTTGGCATGTCCGACTCATCCAGTTGTTGACACTCATAATATTTGACGACATGCATGCCGCAATCATACCTACATTACATATGCGAAAGCATTAAAAGACAACATTATATGATTGTGAGTATAGAAGTTGGAATGTAACTAACCCATACTCTTGTTGTGGGACCCATTCGGGTCAACGGATTGGAAAGTCGTTCATAGTGGGCACGGTAACCCCGTCAGTATAGACATACTCAAGACCTGGTCGAAGAAGCGAACCTGCACGTAGATGAAGGCAGACCAACGTGATTTCCTATAATTGGTTGTACAAGTTTGCAAGTTATATGGGGGTATACTAACCAGAGTCTTGATCGACTCCTCCCGGCCGAGATTTCGCAAGGGGGAAGGGAATGAATCTGAAATGTAGACAACTCTTTGGCGAATGCAGATAACGGCCATGTACCAATGTTGTCCGTTGTCGTTGATAGGAATGTAGATCTGTACGAAATATATAAGAATGGGAATGCATTGGTTTTAACAAGACACAAAGATTAGTGATGCGGAATTTTACCCATTCACATGCAACTAGACGGCCCGTATATCGATGCATGCCAAAATAGGACGCCAAAATTAAATTTGGCCAAGCATTCCTACTCAATATCATTTGCTATGCAAACACGAACAAGAATAAAACGTGGTTATATACTGCATAAACCGACGTAAATGGAAACATCGTACAGAAATTAGACGGCCAAACATGCATACTGATACATAAGTAGGCAAAAACCAATTTGTCCATAGTCCATCTAGACTACGCTCTCGTTTGAGGGTGGTTTTATTGACGGCGACACGTGATGATCTGAGCATTTGCAAATTAAGTTATGGTAGGTGCCAAATGACTGAGGATGAACATAAGAGAACAAGGAATGTAGATACTCACTGCATCACTCAACCATTCTCTTGGCCGTAGTGTTAACAAGTCATGTCGTCTCACATGGTCGGTGGTGGTTTCAATTAACACCTCCCTATAGAACGCAAAGCAAACAACTCATCAAAAGGAAAAACATATTTTGAACATAACAGAGCTTTGAAGTGGGATATAACCTTGCCGATAACATCGTATCAAAGATGTATGTTGCGACGTGCGTCTCTAAGATCGAAAGTGGTAACTCGTTTATTGCTTTTTGTGCGGTAGCTTGCTTCATCGTCATCGCCGTTTGTTTTCATGACGAAAGGGGGAGAGTTATATGCGTATAGTAAAGAAATGCATATAAATATCTACCTACTGTATATGTATTAATTATTTAAAGTAAAGTGAAGGTTTGTAATTGTTACCTTAGCAGTTGATTGTTTCTGAAACCTTCCCATGCGCTTTGTTCGTCTTTACTTGCCTACATTACCCTGAACCATGTAAGGACCCTCATACGGCACAGGTATTGTTTGTATTGGAAGTTTCTGTTCAATGGGTCTAGTGACCACTGTCGTAGTAAGCTGGGAAGTAGGCAACACAGAAGACGACTCAATAGACGAACCGATATGGATCGTCATACGAGGAGAGCGCCGTAGGATTTTCATCGGGGAACTCGGCCCTGTCACCTGGAAGGACAGGGGGGCGAGCGTGAATGTATCTTTGGCTTCAATTTCCCCCTTCTGCTTGAGCGTGGGGGAGGGGATGACGTCCTCAGTGGCCCGTCCAAACTGTCCGGTTGCACGAGAAGCCACCAATTCCTGCTTCAATTGGGTGAGTGCATCATGTATTGAGGTCGACATTGCACCCATCGCGGCTTTCATGTAAATATTCATTGAAGCCCGTCTCAAGCTTGGAGGCGCGCTACCAACCCCACGAACTCCGCTTCAATTCGTGTTTGACTTTCTTTGACATTCGCATCTATGCTTCCTCCATCTTTGCCAGTGCTCTTTGCACTAAAAGCACCTGACACAAACTTCAATGCAACCTGTTACAAAATGCTGAACGAGTTTAGTAAACAAAACCTAAATATTGCTTATGGTAGAGTCCTTTTAAATGAAATACTTGAGAATGTCAATAGAATATTTAAGCTAACTTACTTTCTCATTATCTTTAAATCCCAAGCTGTCCAATAATTTCATCCGGGACAAAATCTCCTTGTCTCCTCGGTATTTCAAATGAGGTGTAGGTGTCTTCTTCCATGGGATGGAGAATTGTCTGACGGTTGTGCAACAATCAAAATAAAATAGCTGTGCAATTCATATAGCAATTAGGTGCCGTTAGGTTGGTTGCTTAAACATAGGATAAGATTTATAGAAGAACGACTGAAGGAGAAAGGAGAAGACGAACAAAAAAGGCTAAGAAAGACGTACCATGAGGAATAGCAGACAACCTTTGAAGGGCCGTCCTCCTTTGTCTTTGAACGTGCGAACCCCCTCTATGAGATAATCCAACACGAATTGGCTACAATTATATCGACTGATGATGGAGATATCCTCCAAGGCGTGTAGATATCTCCGATTCACTTCCAGTTTAGAAGTTGGGCATAAGATGGCCCCAATGAGGCACAACACCAACTTCCTACAGAACATGTCGTCAGCAGCCTCCATCGAGCTCAACTCGTCTTTCAACTGTTTCAATGTGACTGAATCGGCCTTACTGATCCCAACCGACATACACAGGTCGTATATCTCAGTATGAACAGATTTGATAGGCACGGGCTCCTCATCACATGGCAACCCAAGATGTTATGAATGTCCAAGGGTGTAACCAATATCTTCTTCCCATGGACGTTCAAGGTCACCGTGGATGGATCGAACATCTCCACTAACCACTGACAAAGTTGTCTTGGCAACCTTGTACAATGTAAGTGGAATAGGCCGCCAAACCCCATGTCCTTACATGCTTGTACTAATGTATTTTTGCAGCACATTATGCTTTGATCATGATCATCTACTCCTGCAATTTCAATACATAAATACATAATTTGTATAACCATAATTATATGACTAATATTTAAATATTTTAAAGTATTTATTTATATAAATACTTACTAGCACACATTAACCTAAAAATGACAAAAAATCTATACTTTTTTTGTAGAATTAAAGCATTTATAAACATGTATTACATAACATGAGCCAAAAGAATATGTTTAAAAATTTGTATATCGAATATACTAAACCATATATGAGCTTTTTTTTATTATCAAACTTGGAGAGAGAGAGAGATATGTGAATATTAAATTGACCATTCTTTTAAAATTTTTAAATATGGATAGTCTTTATTAATATCATCTTATTTTATAGGCTATAAAATTCAAATTTATATTTTCAAGAGAAATTTAAGAATTAGTCCTAATTTTAGACACCATAAGAGTTTTAATCCTATTATATTTATTTTACTAATTTTAGTTCCATTATAAATAAGAATAAAATATTATGACTAATTTACCCCTATTAAAAAGATTAAATAAAAAAAAATTTGAATTTTACCTAATATTCTATTACCATAACTAATTATAATTATCTAAACTTTTCTTTCTATTACCATAATTAATTATGATTTTAACTATGATTATCTAAATTTTTCTTTTTATTACCATAGCTAATTATGATTATCTAAACTTTCCTCTATCTTCTCTCTCTCTCTGCAACTCACCATTCGCGACCAACACATCGCAACCATCGACCAATGACCACCGACCCCCTCCCTCGACGCTGCACGCCACATCGCCAGCCACCCCTCCGGTGTCGACGCCAGCCGCCTTCTGCGCCATCGCCGTCACTGGCGACCCCAATGCACTTGCCGCCGCCAGATCCGTTCGCGAGATTGGATTAGTAACCGCACCGCCGCTGCCGCCATCTATGCCGAATCCGAGACTTCTGATCTCAATTCGAATCTCCTGAGGTGAAGAAGAAGATGATTCGCCGATGAATTGAAATCGATTGGATTGAGAGGTTGATCGATTCGGTGAGTACATTGTTAGAGAATGATTTCGTGTTTGGAACTGCGTAATCTATACATTTATCAGAATACATGGATGTTTGAGTAGTTGATGAGCATCACTTATGGAGCTTCTAAATGATTAATGTATTATTGTTTTTTTTTAGAGGATAAACATCTAAAATGATACATACATACAAACTTGTATTTCTGCGTAAGTAATACATTTTGTTGACATTGTATTTTTATAATCTTCTTCTTCCCGAACAATACATTCAATACGGTATATTATTGAACTATTCATGTATCAGTTCTGTATTAATGTATCAGTTATGTATCAATGATATATCAGTTCTGTATCAATTATGTATCAATGTATCAGTTCTTCTACGTAACTGATACATTTGTTTAATATTATATTTGCGTGAACTGTTCATGTATCAATTTTGTATAAAATGTATCAATTCGTTAATAATGTATCAGATCTGTATTAGTTTTGTTTTATTTTAAAAAATACGCCATCTTTGAAAAATCTTTAGAAATATTTTAAATTAAAATATATATATATATATATTGCTTGATTTAAGGATGTACAAAAATATAATATTGAGGGTATTTTTGTCAGTGAGTTATTGTATAGGACTAAATCTGTGAAAAAAAAAAGTTATAGAACTAAAACTCTGTTATCAGTTGATAATAGAGCCTTTACTCAAATTTCTCTTTTTTCAAATACTCCCACCATCATCAAAATGGTAATCTGAAAATTTTGAGCCAAACTAAGATAAGATGATATGAATTTTAAATTTCAAAAAGACTTAATTTTTTCTATGATTTGAATTTAGATAATCTGAATTTGGGCTAATCAAATTGTGACACATATTATTGAATATCAAAAAATTATAAATTTTTAAAAATTTTGAACAAATTTTTTTTTTTTGGTAATTAATTGTAATATAAAAGAAAAAAAAAATACAGAATTACAAGGAACATACCCCAGGAAAATACATGAGAACCACTAGGGGCTTACGACCTGCACGAATTCAACAAATAAAACCAAACCCCTGCTCTAAGCCGGAGAAAGCTAACGATAAAACATAAACCACGGACAACCTGCGTGGATAGAAAAACAATAAAAACGCAACAACAACAAAAAAACCCAACCCACCCACTATTGGGTAAAACAAAAAAACCCAACCCACCCACTATTGGGTAAAGGAGTACCA
>JAULJZ010080209.1:0-34369 GCA_032270985.1 Heliamphora pulchella
AATTTATTTGTGATTTTCTTGTGAACTAAAAATCATACACTTGAATTTAATCTAAGAAATTTTAAATACCCAATTCAGCCCCCTCTTGGGATTACACACGTAATATCACTACTATCATTCATAAGACTAAACAGGCCAATTCTTTATAATTTTACTATCAAGGCAACTCACCCTGCCAAGTAATATTAAATAGTTGACATAGTTTCGGTCCAGTATATAATTGCAGTGACTCAGATGGAGATAATTTTATTATATACAGCTAAGTGTTAACCATCAACTAGTCCCAAATTAATCGCTTTGCAATGAACCCTTCAGATAGAAAAGTAATCCACACTAACAATTATACAGAATTATCCCTAAATGAGATTTGTACTGGCGATACCGCAATTAATCTGTCCGTTGGGGAGGAAGGTCTTACTGTCGATACGCAGGGTTTAATTGCATCGCCTACAAACTGGTGATGGAGACCGCAGAATTTATCTATGAATAAATTTTCTCTCTCACTTAAATTTTTAAAATATTTTTTAGGGTTATAAAAATTCATTTAATTAAAAAAATATATTAGTTTCAAAAAATACAAGATTTGAAAGAATCAAACATCTTCCTGTGTACACGATTCCAAAGATTCTAGTTTATCAAATCATCTTTTCATGTTTAAATGTGTAACAAATAAAATTTAATAAATGCACAGTTTTTCCTTCAGCTTTTCAGTTAAGGTAGTGATTAAAGATATTTATTTATTTTATTTTTCGTTCTATATTTTTCAAAAAATAGTAATTTATTTCAATTAAATATTTTTTCATTTAATTAATTCAAAATTTAAAATTAATTCTCACGTTTTTCCAAAATATCCAATTTAAAAAAAATATCTTAAACGTGATATTTTCTAAAAAATAAAATATCTAAAGTTTTTTTATTTAATTAAAATTAATTGATTAAAAAATTTTATTTTTATTTTTTATTACAAAATATTTTAATTAAAATCAAATTTTTGAATTAATTAAATTAACAGGATAAATAAAATAGATATGCAATCATCCACGCAGTTATATATATATAAACACGATATATATATATATATATATTCTAATTTTATGATTCAAGTAAAACACTAAGTTATTTCAGTCTCCCTAAGAGAATTAGCTATTTCAATCCATGTTCACCATTGATTCAGTGTCCTGATTGCATTAGACTTTTCTGATACTATTTCATATATACTGATATATTATATCAATTTTGTATACATCAGAAAATCAACACAAAGCAACCCTGGGAGAGAGAAACCACCGGACCACCACCAACCACCGCCGGCGCCGCCTTGTCGTCGCCTTCAGGCGACTCCTGCCGCCTCATCCGGGCTCCATTTTCGACAAGCTTTATATCGTTGAAAAGCTCTCAAAATGTGAGATTTTTCTGTCAAAAAATCTGTTGGAAAGCTTTATATCATTGAAAAGCTCTCAAAAATGGCCCAAACCTCAAAAAATGCTGCTGCCCACCACAACACTGCGCAAGCAACTTCCCGGGGCTTTTTCGACCTCTTTCCGAACTCGATTTTTGACGTACTTTCTATCAAAAGAAAGTTCTCAAAAAGTACTATTTTTCTATAAAACAAATGCTCTAAAATAGCCCAAACAATTGCCAAAAACACTGCCCAAAGCTGCGGCCGCCGCACCCAGCGCTGCTGCCTTTAACCGCCAACTTCCCGAGGCTGTTCCGATCTCATCCGAACTCCTTGTTCGATGTATTTTATATCCTTGAAAGCTCTTCAAAAGTAAAATCTTTTTTTCAAAAAATCTGCTCCAAAATAGCCCTGAAAATTGTCGAAAAACTGCTTAAAAGCTGCTACTGTAGCGCCATCGCTGCCAGAAAAAAAATGCTGCTATTTTTTTCTTTTTTAATGTACTGTTGGCCCAATTTTTTCTAGTTTTTGACAGTATTTTCAGGTAAATTTTATTGCTATTTTATGTATAAAAAAACTTCTCAAAAAATAGTCCCAAAAATGGCCCAAAAAATCATAAAAACTGCTGCCGAAATGCCGCCGGCAAAGCTGCCAGAACCGGGCTATTTTGGTGATTTTTTATTACTATTTTTAACTTATTTTTTATACATAAATACTGCAGAAAAATTTACTAAAAAAAACTGTTTAAAACTATTAAAACCTTACCGTGATATATGGCCCGTTAAAACCCGAACCACCACCGGTGCCGCCTCCGTTTTTCGTATTCTTGGACATGTTCAACATGTTCTTAAATAATCTAAATAGATATTTAAAAATATAAAGCTAACTATTACATCGATCCTATATCCTAAAGGCTTACATTCAATATATCACGGTCAACTCCCGTGATTAAAAATAATAATTTTCGTTCACTCCATTCAATCAAACATGAAAAAATAAATGACGATCATAAAATCCAGATTAGAATGCTTGTAAAACAATGTTAGCAACAGTTCTAAAACTACCGAGCCCTGATAACCAAAAACTAAAAATAAAATAGCTTTGATACCAATTGTTGGAGGCAAGACAGCTAAAATCTTTGTTTTTGCAAACGATTAACGAAAAAAAATTAACTAGATGGGCAATCGCCAAAACAGGCACCGAATAAAATTTTTGATGATAAACGATCAAAATAAAATCCGTGCATCCGAAGTTAATTTAGAAAAATACATTTTTACCTATCGAATCTTCAACTACGATTTGAATCCGAGTTGAAACTCCTGTCAGATCTTCTACTATATTCCCTTATGCGATTCTCGAACGTAGTGTGGGCTACGAACTATCGAGAACTCGTATCGACAGAACTCAGATATATTTAGTCTCTAAAGACAAGTTATGTTATAAAACTGATTCAGTCTACCCTCATATATATATAGGGCTACGGTAGGGACCTGGAGAGTAATTATGAGTAAGAATTCAAGTAGAACACAGATACCTATCAGCGATTTCTGTAATTATGAAAAATCGGCAGCGGTTTCTATAATTTTCATAAAATACTAAATTACAGTTCACACCACTAAAGAACTATAATTTCACTCTAACCCATAATCTCAAGACCTTCTTGCATTGAACTCTTGATATTAAATACTTACCATTTCTCCCCACGTTACGATTCTCGATACCCGCCAATTAAATTTAATTACTGACAATTTAATTTAATCGGCATCTTAATATTTCTTAAGCCCTTCCACTTAACTTATTTGACCATCGAATAATTAAATCTACCTACAGGGTTTAGCCCGGTCAAAACTTATAAGCTTCTTTAAGGGGTATCATCAATCCCGATCTTTCAGGATGTGGATTCTGTCAATAATTAATATTCGCCATGTAAATAATACTGCTATCCAACTCACTAGAAATATAGACCCATATAAGATCGCACCCTCTAATGAATCAAAACAACAAATAATAAATATACGCAAATCAATAATTATTTCAGGATTAAGATGATAAGTACTATTCATAATAAACTTGGAGTGTAAATTAATTTATATAGTCAGTATAAAATTAATTACCCCAAATATTCAGTTCAATACACACAAAGTGAACTAGCACAGAAAGTCAGAACAATAGATGACGCTATTATTTGTTCCCCGTAATCAAGACAGGCCTACTAAAACTCTGTGCTACAGTCGTGCCGATTGTATGTCCATTTCCATCTAAACTGTGAACATAAAACTTATATTATGTAAGAACCTAAAATCTGATCTTCTGTGTGCAAGTCGTAGTCTACACACCAGATTAAATACTATACAGAATATCAGACATCCATGCATAACATTAAAGAAATGATGCACATACATTGCTCATAAAGATTCTCATAAAATGAAAAATTAATTTTATTAAAATAAAATTAAATACTAAAAATATGATTTTCAGTATACTAACCCTAACAGACTGCACCATCAGTCATAATGGTTTTGATTAGAAATGGTCCAGACCAATTTGGCTTGAACTTGCCCCTAGGGTTGAAAATAAGAGCCCTAATTTCTTTAAGAACCAAGTCCCCTTCTCAGAGATCACGGGTCTTGACCTTCTTATTGAATGCTCGAGCTATCCTCCTTTGGTATTCTTATATATGAAGCAGAGCTTGCAGCCTTCTTTCATCAAACAAGAGTAACTCTTCCATTAGGTTTCTCTGCCATTCTTTCTCTAGAATACCAGCTTTAGCCATTACTGTTAGTGAAGAAATTTCCACCTCAATGGGAAGCACGGCTTTCATCTCATACACCAAGGAATATGGTGTGGTTCCCGTCGAAGCCCTAATGGATGTCCTGTATCCCTAGAGTGCAAAGGGTAGATGTTTCGGCCAATCCTTATGGGAGCCAATCATCTTCTGCAAGATCTTCTTGACGTTCTTGTTTGCTGTCTCAACTGCCCCATTGGTTTGTCACCGATATGATGACGATTTGTGGGCCATTATCTGGTATTCTTCAAAGAGATCCAGGACCTCACATTGGAAGTGCGCGCCATTATCTGAGATAATCTCGTGAGGGACTCCGTACTGGCAAATGATGATATGTCTGAAAAACTTGGCAACATGTGAAGCTTTCAGTACTGACTAAGAGGCTACTTCCACTCACTTGGTAAAGTAGTCAATGGCCACTAAAATGAACTCGTGCCTATTTAACGCCTTCGGTGTTACTTTACCGATCACATCAATGCCCCATACTGAAAATGGCCATGGCGACGTCGAGTTATACAGTTGAGATGGCAGAGCATGCATAAGGTTTGCATGGATCTGACACTTATAGCACCTTCACACGAATTGTATACAATATGTCTCCATTATCATCCAAAAGTATCCTTATCGTAGGATCTTCTTGCCTAACATATTTCCACTCATGTGAGGCCCACAGACTCCTGCATGTATCTCTTTCATCAGTTCTTGGCCTTCTTTAGTGCTGACACATAGCTTGTTGACTCTAGAGTGCCCTCATTTGTACAGTCTTCCCTTGCAAATGATAAACTATGCAACTAATCGTCGTATTGCTCTCTTGTTCTTCTTGCTGAAAACTTGGGATATTCTCCTTTCTCCACGAAGTTCTAGATGTCAAAATACCATGGAAGTTCATCGATGCTATCCTTGATCATGGCTGTCGTCTCGTATGTCGGCTTTCTCTTTTGTTCAATCATTAACAATCTCATTCTGACCCTGGGTGGTATGTCAATCATTGATGCTAGGGTAGCCAATGCGTCAGCAAATTTGTTTTGCAGTCTTGGCACATGGGTGAAGATTACTAACTCAAAACATAGTATGAGCTTCTCCAACTCTTAATGGTAGAGAATTAAGGGTAAGTCCTTGACTTTGTATTCTCCTCTTGCCTGTGGAACTACCAGTGCCGAATCTCTAATGACTTCTAGCTTCTTTGCCCTTAGTTCTAAGTATGCCTCCAATCCAGCTAAGCATGCTTCATACTCAGCTTAGTTGTTGGTGACTTCAAAATTGAGCTTCAAAGACAAAGAAACGTGTGATTCATCAGGAGTGACAAGGGAAACTTCTATTCCATAGCCATACTGATTGGATGCACCCTCAAAATATGGAGTCCACTTGTCGTCCCCAACTCCCATCAGCAGTTCATTAGGGAACTGGAATTTTGCATCTTCAACTTCTTTGACTGGTTGGTTGGCTAGAAACTCTATTACCGCTCTAGCTTTGACTGACTTCCAAGTGACATACTTAAGGTCAAATTCTGATAGCAAAAGCAGCCAATGGGCCAGCCAATGGGCCAGCCTTCCTGTTAACGCTGGTTTCTCAAACAAGTATTTTAATGGGTCCATTCGGGATATTATGTTCACTGTGAAAGACAGCATGTAATGCCTCATCTTTCGGGAAGCCCAAACTAAGGCCCAACATGTCTTTTCTAAAGGTGTGTAGCATATCTCTGACCCTATCATCTTTTTGCTCAAGTAGTAGACCGTCTTTCCGATTCTAGTTTCTCCTTCCTATGCCAACATACATCCCATAGCTGAATCAGTCACTGACAAGTAGAGGATCAACGGTCTATTAGGTTAAGAAAGAGCCAGAACAGGTGAGTTTTACAAGTACTGGTGCACAGCTTCAAAGGCATCATGGCATTTCTGATCTCGTTCAAATTTAACTCCTTTCTTTAGGAGACGGTAGAGTGGCTCACACGTAGTTGTCAGCTTTGCTATAAATCAGTTGATGAACTGTATCTTACCCAAAAAGCCCCTGACTTCTCGCTCGGTCCATGGAGGAGGCATTTCCAAGATTACATTGATCTTTGAAGGATCGACTTCGATGTCCCATTGAGTGATCATAAATCTAAGCATTTTTTTATCAGTAACTCTGAAGGCACACTTCTATGGGTTGAGCCGCATCTTATATTTTTGAATCCTTTCAAAGAACTTTTGCAGGGCTGCGATGTGGCCATCCCGATCCTTGGACTTGACTATCATGTCATCCACATACACTTCAACCTCCTTATGTATCATGTCATGCAGTAAAATAGTACCAGCCCTCTGATAGGTTGCCCTTGCATTCTTTAAACCAAACGGCATTACATGGTAACAATAAGTGCCCCTGGGTGTAATGAACATCGTCTTTTCTCTGTCCTCGAGATCCATTAGAATCTGGTTATACTTGGAGAAGCCATCCATGAACAAAAACAAGGCATGCCCTGCCATACTGTGTACCAAAACATCGATATGCGGTAATGAAAAATTATCTTTTGGGCTAGCCTTGTTGAGATCTCAAAACTTCACGCAGATTCGGATACGACTATCCTTCTTTAAAATTGGCACAATATTGACTACCCACTTCAGATACTCGGTTACTATCAAGAATCCAACATTGATTTGTTTGGCAACTTCTTCTTTGATCTTCAAAGCCCATTCTGGCCGGATCTGTCTCAACTTTTGTTTGACCAGCTTAGCATAGGGTACAAGGGGATATGGTGTCGAACAATGTCGGGATCAATTCTAGGCATATCCTCATAAGACCATACAAATACATCTTTAAATTTTTTTAATAAAGTTATTAATTATTAACATTCAATTAAGGATAAAGAATAACCAATTTGTACATTTTGTGGGTTAGTTTCATTATCCAAATTTATTGACAAAGTTTCTTCAATTATTGGTTGGGCGTGCATTTCTTTTTCTCTTTTTATTAAAAGTTTTATTTCTTTGGGATATCCCTGTTGAACTCAAAATCATCGAAAAGCGTATGAAATAAATCAAACAAAGCAGAGTAACCAGAAATCTCATTTATTTCATTGAAGAAAGAAGGGATTACATGCTTGAAGGCAAAAGCAGGGGGAGGTGCACAAATAGACGTGCCCTTAACCACAAACTCTTACTAAGACCTAGACTCAGGACAGACAACATGCACATTATAAGACTCTAAGGTCCAATTCTTCACTTCCTTTACAGTCGCATCGACAATGAGCTTAGTGCAGTCGATTGGTGCGCTGAAACCCATCATGAAGCAGTCTTGCTCAGTTATGTGCAGCTGAGTCATCTTTTCGTTGAACAATACTCCCATGTCGATACCATCAAGCTTATCTACCCAATCTTCATCTTGAAACTTCTTTTCTTCCTTTTCCCCTTTCACTATTTCTTCTTCTTCCGTATCAAATAATTGATGGCCAAAGAAGATTTCCAGCCCTGGTAGCTTTTGGTTAGTCTCTTCATCAATCCATAGCTCTAGGAGACAACGGTATGGGAAATCTTCTCCTTCCTTAACAAAGTAGCCATTGAACATTTCTGAGTGTTTAGCTTTGTGTTCCGTTTTAAGCCCTTCCAAATCTTCTTCTGTCGGCTTGTACCCTAAATCGAAAGGCGCGAAGCTGGCAATACCTAGATAGATTCTAGAATACCTTGTTGTTTGCAACCCAACCCCATCCTGGGAAGTAAGACATTTGCCTTACATTGTAATCGCCCGCCGATTGATGTAATTTTCCTCTTCCTTCAATAGCATCTGCAAAGCCTGAGCTTGGTCGAATTAGAACTCACTTAACGACACATCCCCTTCGCCATGCTAAACCTCCAAGAGGGTCGAGCCCTCTCCTCTTGGAGGTTGAATACTATCTTCTCTGTGGATGATCAGCACTGCCCCATTCTTTATCAATTTTAGCTTTTAGTGGAGAGTAGATGGTACTACCTAGATGTTCAGGTCGTGCAGTCATGGCCTGCCTAACAACAAATTGAAGGAAGTTGGCACGTCCAGTACATGAAATTCAACTAACGTCTCCAAAGGCCCCACTAATACTACAAATGATACCAAACCTAGCACATCCCTTCTTGTATTATCATAGGCCTGAACTCCTTAATTACTAGGTACGAACTGGTCCGACGTCATCCCGAGGCAAACTGCAGTTTTGAGTGGTCATAGATTCAAGGCAGAACCATTGTCGATGAGCGTTACTGGGACCCACTTCTTTAAGCACTTGATAGTGATATGCAAAGGCTTATTGTGATTTTTCCCTTTTAATGGTAAATCTTTCTCAAAAAAAGAAATCACTTTAGGCTCTGCAGTTGGCAATATTAACCCGATCAACTGTTCAGGGGTTGCATCTATTGATACATTGGCTTTATTTAAAACTTTTAGCATGGCTTGCCAATGCCGGTGTGACGCCATTAGCAAACCCCATATGCTTTTGTTGGCATGTGTCTTTTTTAGCTGCTTTAGTACAGTATCATCCTCTTCTTCTTGCTCTTTCTCTTTTCCTTTCCCGCTTGCTTGCCCTTTTTCTAACTGAGCTAGCTTAAAATGATGCCCACTCCTAGTCAGATGTTCCATGCCGTCCTTGGGATCCTATAATCCTGGCATTACATTGTCAGTCTGCCTTACCTCAACCACGCACAGAGGGCTTTCAAACGCCTACAGATCATTTAAATCACTAACCGTTGCCCTACCTCTTCTTTCCTCGTCATCCTCAATGGCCCATGTGTTGTTGACCTCTTCTCATATGTCTTCTTTAATAAAACCCACCTACTATTCTAGGGCAGCCCAAAAGTCAGTCCATCCAGCCCCGTCTGATTTCAACACAATTCTCACCAACTAGTAGAATTGCATATCATCGACATATTCCTCCTCCTCAAAAAGTTGAGGAAGGGTAATACCATCGAGCACATGACCAAACCCATATGGCCGCATTGGGTAGTCCAACAGCCAATCGTCCTCCTCATTACGCTCTTTCTCTTCCTACTGGTTAGCTTAGATTGCCATCTGATACCCTTCCCAAGCATCATCATTCCATTCCTTCATCATATCTCAGTTATTCCCAACCATAATCAGTGAACATGCTATCTGATCCTCCGTAGCTAAAACATGCGGGCAGTGCAAATGCGCTGAACAAATGTATTGGCTCAGATCTTCTGATTATCCTAGAGACATGCAGTTTAACCTAGCTTGCTTGGCATGGTTTGGCAGACGGTTGGTCATGATATTTAGCATTGGAGTAGTAGGTGGTGGAGGGATTACTTTGTTATCGATGAGATCCTGGATCTTATGACATAGCCTCATGCACTTATCTGTCAAATGCCCGTGACCCTGGTAGTAGGTGCAATACTGAAAAGCATTATATCGCAGTGGTAGGGGATCAAGTATGGGCATGGGGTCCAATGGCTTGATAAGTCCTTTCTCGACAAGTCGATTCAGGGCTGTGGATAATGGAATGTTAAGGAAAGTGAAGACTCTTCTTGGCCTTTTCTGCGGCTGCTGACTGTTGTTTAACTATAGAGTACCACTTGACTGTTGAGCGGAGGAAGAAGGGTTCAAAAGATTAACCTCGTTCAAACGAGACACGAGGTCGGTAGCAGTGGGCTAGTTCTAGTTGTTAGTGGGGAAGGTCCTTCTGGGTTTTTTACTGGGCTCAGCTTTCTCAATGTCTCCCGACTAAATGGCGTCCTCAATCTGCACCCCAGCATCAAATAACTGCTCAAAGGTAGAGAGCGGCTGTGTGATAAGATAACGCTTTAGGGGGGACTGTAGATTTTTTATCACAATTCTCACTTATTTTTTCTCGGTAGGTTGGTTCGTCATCTTAGCTGTCTTCCCTCTCCACCGGGTCAGAAAATCTATAAATGATTCCTGGTTTTCCTGTCACGTCCAGCTGAACATTGTAACTGTATTGACTAATGAATGCAGTGGCTATATCTTCTCAAGTTCTAGTCTTAGCCACCTCTAGAGAGAGGAACCATCTCTGTGCTGCTCTAAAAAGCGACTGGTGGAACAATTGGGACTTTAGTTGATCATCAATTCCCATGTGAGAAAGAGTACCAACATACATCCTCAAATGGATTTGGGGATCTCCGGTGCCATCAAACTTTTTCATCTCTGGCATCTTAAATTTTTCTGGTAGTTTGGCATCTGGGAATAAACACAAACTGGACACCCTAAACTGGGTTGTAATCTCTTCCGCTACTGGGACATATCAAGGAACCCGGGGTGGCGCAGCGACTTGTGGTGCATCCTGTCCATGGTTATCATCCCAAAAGTCTTCACCATTCTCATTTGTGTCATTCGGCTATCCATTCACGCCAGGCAGACGATCCTGAATTGCCTAGATTTGTGCTTGGCACTGATTTTAAGCCTGGATTTGCTACTCCACAACCTGTTGTATCTCAGTGATCGCCCTCATCAGGGCTATCAAGTTAACTTCATTTTTTATCATTTTAGATGATTCAGCTAGTTATTCAGATATTCTGTAGAGTCTACCTGTTACTGACCTAGCCCAGACACGTGTCGACTGTAATCTTCCTGACTTAATGATCTAAACTTGAAGAAAACCTAGATCGTTGGAAATAGAATAACTAGTATCAAACACTTCTCTGAATGGAACTCTGTTAATATGTAGCAAACATCTTAGATACCCAAAACGGCAAGCAGATAATCACTAAAACTAAAGTAAAATCCCTGTCGGGCCCATATTAGCACCGTAACAACAGGACATCTGAAAACCCGGGATGATGGCTAAGGAGAAGATCAACTAAATTCTAGAGGGATTATTTATCCAAAGAAATTAAACAGACAGCCCTCTGGCAAGGAGACAGAGCTAGGTCAAAGGGATCGATTTGATTTAGGATTCTAGGGAAAAATAGGCTGCACTCTGGTAGAAAAATAAAACAAGCTCACACAGGTCTAACAATCATTCGAAGAAAACGAGCCTAAATGAAAATAGGAGATCAAAACCAACAGCTCGGGCAAAACCTGAAAGAGAGAGAAACTACCCTAGAAACCTCAAAACAAAACACAGGCATGACCCTGAGAAGAAAACTACGGTGTGAAAACCAAACAAGGCAAAGAACAAAACCGTGGTAAGAACCCGAAAGAAAAACTAACCTAAACAACGAAGGACCCAGGCCGAACCCGAAAAAGGAACTACTCTATGCCAAATAAACAATCCTAATAAATGCAAACAAAATATACAATTAACATTACACATAATCCTATTCAGTTAGCAGCAACTAATGGAGGGTTCTAAGTTACTATATGCAAAAAGGCAAGTTTTGGTCAATCAAACAGGGTACCTTCTAAATAAAGCTGGGTATATTCCTCCCATGCCTGGAGTGATGTAGGATATGATCAAATGGTATGTCCGAACTCTTTTAATGCACCTAAGAAAGCGTATACTCAGTAAGGCTTGCCTGCCCTCCCAATAATCCCCAAAATAGATAAACAATCGAGGCATCGGGTCGACCATGCAGGAGACGTGATGAACAATGCACATGCATGCGAGAATGCAAATGAGAAATTCTTATTAAGAACTAATGATGTTTTCAAGCTTAACCCTCTTATTTGATTTTATAAACTAGTCCCCAGCAGAGTCGCCAAAAAATATTGTGGCACCGGAATTTTGGAGGTTTTAGACGTTCAAAAATAAGGAGTTCAAAAGTTGTTTTAAAAAAATATTTTAACACCTTGAAAGCCAAATTTTGAAAATTTTTTTTTATTAAAAATAGAGTCGCCACTTGATTTTTGAAAAAAACTAAGAAAAACAAAAATGGTTACTGATCTTTAAAACGTTAACCAGAAAAAGAGGATTCGGGGGCTAAGAAACGAATCGAAGAAGGTGTTAGGCACCCCGTTCATCCAACCATTAGGTTGCCCTCTACTAATCATCATTAGTTCTTAATTAGATTTCTCAGATGTATGCAAATACAGAAAATAAAGGTAAAGAGAGAACATCCAAAATCAAATACAGAAAATACATAACATATGTATATAAAATATCAAATAAAACAAGTATGAAAAGAGAAATCCTAAATCATATGACATGTAATTTCTAACTAGAGAATACATAGAACAAACCCGCATGCGATATCACCAAAATTAACATGATTTAAAGAATGAAAAACATGCTCAAATTCACCAAAATTACCTATACGTGAATTGCTAACAAAATAAGTTAAACTATTCTAAACACAATTTTAAAGAAAGTAACTAAAACATGCATATTACCAAAATAAACTAGGTTAGCATTAACATGATGAACTTTTAATAAAAGAAATTCTAAATGTAAAATAAGAAATGTATAAAAGAAAAATACTACATTAAAAGAAAGCTTATGTCACACCCCAAACATCCGAGTCACGCGAAATCACACCAAAACACTTAGCTCTTAAGAAAGCCTTTCCAAACACTCCAGCCCCTGGAACCTCTTATAAGCGCTTCAAAAAGGCTGTCCAGTCGACTGAAGAGAGCACTTCAATCGACTGAAGCTCCTTAAAAAACGTGCACCGCTTCAGTTCAGTCGACCGAACCAAGGAGTCCAGTCGATCGAACTCCCAAAAACCAGTTCAGTCGACCGAACCATCTCCCTCAGTTGGCTGAACCCACGAGCAGAAGCCTACTGGTTTTTGTTATGGTTTCAAGGCTCAAAAACCAACCCAACCCACCTAACCAAGGTTTGGGAAAGCATAAAACACATTTACATATGCTTTTCTACAACTCTAAAGCATAAACCATGCATCGATGCTATTCATATACTGAAACGAACACATCATATATATAAACAACTTAAAATATAAGGGTCAAGGTCTCACAGCTTACTAACATGGAAATTAAAAATAAGAGTTTTATGACAAAAGAAAAATTAAAGATTTTAATCAAAAGAAAATAAGAACAATAAGGATGATTTACAAAAGAAAATGAAATCAAGAATAAAAGGTTCTTAACGAAAATGAAGAAACAATATTAAAAACTAGAAAATTGCAAATGGCATTATTTGAATACATTACTTGTCAAGTAAACTAACAAGGTAAAACTAAGAACATTAAACTAAGTTTACATGTTTAAACTATTTATTAAAATATTTGGGGAGAAAATAAAATAGAAAAGGAACTTGATCATTAAAAAAAATTGCGAGAAGAAGAAAAAAAAAAGAGAAATGAAATAATACCATGAAAAGAAAACTTATCATAATGAGATTTTGTGAATTTTTTAGAAAAGAAAAATAAATGAAAAGAAAAATAAAAGAAAGGCCATTAAGAGGAACTTGAACCATGACTATACTAACATTTAAACGAAAATAAAGAAAATCTTGAACTAACACAAATGACTTGCGGCAACTTTGATATTAAGCCACATTAAATAAAAGGAAGGCAATTAAAAAAAGAAGTTAGGCTAACATTTATTGACCTAGTGCACAAAAGAAAAGAGAAAGAAATGCTAGCAAGAAAGTTAGACCAACATCAAAAGAAGTGAAAGGAACTAAGTACAACTATTTAATTAAAAGATATGAATGTAATATTAACAATTACACTCACATAATATAAGTGCCTTGATTATGACAATTAACAACATTAACAAGTTGTAATTGTCAAAGATGTTAACACTAATTGATGAAGTAAAGAAAAAGTACTAACGTGGTAAGTTTAAATGTATAACACGGGTAAGTAAACAAACTAAACAAACAACATAAAATTGAATTTAAAGCATGAATTAACTAGTTTACTCAAACTAATCACATTACTTGCAAGCTAAATAAAATCTAGTGATTAAAGTAACTACATAAGCAAGGTAAGAATGTATACAAGATTAAACAAGTAAATTAACCCGGTCACTCCAAAAAGATAGGAAATGGAGTTAGAAGGACCAAGGATCCAAACAAAATAGTTAGATCGCTAGTAAATTCTTGAGTCGAGAAATGGTATCGACCATTCAATCCTCAAGTAATGGTCCGATCCAAGCTATGGTTTTAGTATTAGTGTTAGAGGTTCGGCTCTCGGTACTTCTGTAGGGTTTCGACGTCGAGGTTCGAATTTGCTCGGTGCATCGGTATAGTTTCTCTCTCTAAAATTCTATCCTCAAAATGTACAAAAGGGCACAATATTTATAGAATTCCTCAACCAATGAAAAGCTGACACGTTTTAGGACACGTCAGGCTATATGGAGTTGGCGGTCGCCAGGTCCAAAGTTGGCGGTCGCCAGGTCCAAAGTTAGCGGTAACCATAAAAAGCAAGCTTCCAAAAAGTTCTTTTGGTGATCACCTCAATCAAGTTGGCAACCCCATGGTTCAAATGTGGCGGTTGCCACTTTGGCTAGGGTTTTCAAGAGGTTTTATTAGTGGTCGTCACAATAAACATGGCAACCCCAGGGTTCCAACATGGCGGTTTGATAATGATTTAAAGGTTTTGAAGATTGGGTTCAAATACCGAGCTTGGGTTATTTCCTGAGGATTGTACTGAGGAACCATTCCACTTTCTTTCATCATTGGATTCACCTGAGATTAGGCGAGTTAAAATTGGGATGTCTACAAAAGGTAATGAGCAAAGAGACAGAAACACAAAGCATAGAGACGTAGTTGAAGGTCGAGATCACTAAGGTCACCAGTGGGACAGAATTTATCTATGATCCATGGAATATCAAGGTAATCATCAGATGTGTAGAGAAAAGCCTCCATCTTCGATAAGCCACAGAGTTGTATTATCTATTGACTGTTAAAGAGAAAGAAAGTTGGCACAACTACAAATTTCCTCGGGGTCAGATCCAGAATAGCGGCAAACTTCTCTAAGTGGGGCATAGTACCTTAAGGCTAAGGAAGAAGACATGAGATTATGGATCCCACAATTGTGCAGCAGCCCGTAGTAGTGGTTCATTTATCATGATAATCGTTAGGGAGAACAAGTAGTTAACGTCGAATGATGCAATGTTTAGACATTCAACATGAGAAAACTCCTCGATCCATGTAGAAAGTAGGCCGTGGAAGGAAGCCATCATGATGAAAGTGACAATAAATGGGGACCCCAAGGCTATATTTATAGGGCATGAGAAGACTGGACACCAAAAAGATAAAAAAAAGTACAATGCATGTGGCAACCGCCATCTTAGAGTATGGGACCCCAATGTGAGAAAAGTACACAGTACAGGGCCGCCAACGTCAAAAGGCCTGACGTGTCCCAAAATGTGTCAGCATCATATTGGTTGATGAACTCTATAAATACTGTACCTCTAGTACGATTTTAGGAGGACAATTCTGATATCAAACCTTTGACGAGTCAGAAAGTGAGAGAATTCTGAAACCGATACCCAGCTGAAGTACTTAAAGGACAACCACCGATACCCAGCTAGATTCTTGACTCACCTACTCGTTGGAATTGGTGCATTATCCGAGGATTGGATTGTTGATCACCTTTCCCCCAACATGAGGATTCTCCTGGATTATAACAATTTAGGTATTCTGTTTGGATCCTCGGCATTTCTCTCTCCATTTCCTCTATTTTGGGGAGGCCGGGTTATTATTTGAACATTAGATTCATACTTGTTCTTCAATTTTACATTTAATTGGTAATCATGGTTATTTAAGTCAAAAGCATGTTTCATCTTAAAATTTGCTTAATGATGGGTTACTTGTACGTTTGCCATGGTTTTAACTAAAGAGGATTAAACTACATTTTGATTTGTTGATTAGATTTTGTAACGTGTCATAAGTACATTGTCATCATTGTACACTTTTCACTAGAATTCAGTAATGGTGCCTACATTTTCTTTTGTGGCATAGTTTGCAATACTATGATTGTAATATATTCGGATCAACATAATTGTGGACATAATAATCAATGTTGTGCCCACATATCTTCAGGTTTTATATGGTTACTATAGTCATTTTTTTAGTATGTTGTTTTAATTCTAGTAGCATATTTTGTCATTTTAAAATTATACCTAATAATGTGTAAGGTCTAGTATTTTATCTTAATATATTGACATGTTTAGGAATTAGGATTCTTTCAGGTTTATTTTTTCTGTATTCATCCTATGTGTTCTTTATCGCAAATTTAGTTGGCATATTTCTAACATGTTTAGGTTTTCTTTGTTTTTATACTTTTATCGATACCATGCGATTTGCTCCATATATCTTTTAGTTAAAAATTACATGCCGTAGGACTTAAGATTTTCTTTTACTACTTGTTTTGTCTGGCATTCTATATACATATGTTCTATATTTTTCTTATTTAATTTTGGATGTTCTCTCTTTGCCTTCACTTTCTATATTTACATGCACTTGAGAAATCTAATTAAGAACCAATGATGATTAGTAGATGTCATCCTCACGGTTAAGTAAACAGAATACCAAGCACCTTCCCCAGTTCGTATCTTAGCCCCCGAACCCTTGTTTACTCTGCTTACCGTTTTAAAGATCAATGACTCATTTTATTTTTCTTGGTTTTTCACAAAACTAAGTGGCGACTCCATTTTTCGCAAAAAGGGTTTTCAAAATTTGGTTTTCAAGCTGTTAAAATATTTTCTAAATATTTCTTAAATTCTCTTATTTTTTAAATAAAACCCTAAATTCCGGCGCAACATTGCCCGTCCAGTATTTTTTATTGAAAAATCGTATTCAAATCAATGATTTTGGCAGTTTGCCTCCAACAATTAGTATTAGAGCCGTTTTGATTTATGAATATGATTTAATCGAGGGATCGGGTAGTTTTAAAATTGTACTTACTTTATTTTGCTGGCGTTCTAATTTCGATTTTATGAACATTATTTTATTCATATTTGATTGAATGGTTGAATGATTATTGTTAATTTTTAATCACGAGAGTTGATCGTGATAGTTTTAGACTTTTTAAATCGATTGTGAATCTTCAACACATAGGTTTTGATGTAAAAGTTTTTTATACTCTTTAGATATTGTTCGATATATCTTAGGACATTGATCCTTGGATATAGTGATTCCATGCCTGAAAAAAAAACCATTTCTTAGAATCCTGCATGCTAAAACAAGAAAGAATGTCATCGATATGCCTTGCTTGTGATAAGCCTAACGTCCTTTGTTTTCGATATCACAAAAGCTTGATACCAATGATGTGACTGGCTTCTCTCAAGTTCTTCATATCGAATTACCCAGATAATCATACTTTTACCAAAGATAACACCTCTACATCGTTTTCGATGAACAAGATATCATCTACATAAAGTACTAGAATGACCACTACGCTTCCGTCACGCTTTTTGTACATACAGGACTCTTTTGGACTTTGATCAAAATCATAAGATTTTATAACTTGATCAAACTGAGTATTCCCAGACCTTGTTACCTACTTAAGTCCACAAATTGATCTCTTAAGCTTGCACAACATGTGCTCTTGTCTCTTTGCTATGAAACCGTCTGGTTGTACCATGTAGATACACTCGTCAAGACTTCCATTAAGAAAAACTATCTTGACATCCATTTACCAAATTTCGTAATCGAAATGAGCAATAATGGACAAAAAAATCTAGATAGACTTAAGCATAACTACCGGTAAAAAGGTTTCCACATAATCGATCCTTTCTTTCTGAGTGAACTCTTTTGCAACAAGTCTAACTTTGAAGGTTTCAACCTTCTCGTCTGCTCCACTCTTCCTCTTGTAGATCCACTTGCACCTAATGGGTTTTATCCCTTCAGATGGTTCTACAAGTTTTCAAATCTAATTAGAATACATAGATTCTATCTCTGAATTCATAGCCTTTTGCCAAAGATCTGCATTTTTGTCCTAAAGTGCTTCGTTGAAGTTATAGATTTCGGTATCCAATTCTACCAAGATCAACTGAAAAGACTCTCCTGAGAGCATATACCGATCAGGTTGATAAATAACCCTCCCACTTTGGCAACGCACTACATGTGTCTGTATACTAGCAGCAACACGCTGTGCAAAATCTAAACCCTGTGCATTAGCCTCGTGTTCATAATTTACACCTGTCCCGATAATCCTCCCACTACGACGAGGCAATAGAATATTAGTGACTTATGGTTCCTCTTTCGTTATACTGGTATTTTCTCTCATTTCTGTCAGAACAATATTGCTTTTGGGCCTGTGGTTCATAATATAATTTCCTTCTAAGAATTGGGTATTGATGTTAACAATAACTTTCTGATCCTTAGCATTATAAAATAAACCACCCTTCGTTCTCTTGGGATACCTCACAAAGAAATAAATTTCTATCATCAGTTCTAACTTACCAGCATTTCCTTTCAACACATGTGCTAGACACTCTAAAATCTGAATATGTTTCAGACTATACTTACATCCAGTACACAATTCTGTAGGAGTAGAAGGTACTGACTTAGAACGTACTAAATTCAGAATGTAAGCTACTATTTCTAATTCGAGTCCTCAAAACAAATCAGGTAAACCTGAATAATTCATCGTCGATCTTATCATTTCCAAAAGAGTCATATTCCTTCTTTCTACTACACCGTTCTATTACGGAGTACCATGTGCAGTCAACTGAGATATAATCTCTTCTTATTACAAGTAATTCCTAAACTCTCCAAAGAGATAATCTCCACCACGGTCGGATCATAGTGATTTGATACTTTTACATAGACCCTTCTTCGCCTCTGCCTTGAATTTTTTAAATTTCTCAAAGTATTATCAGGTAAATGTTTTCATACCTTGAGTAATCATTAATGAAACTGATGAAGTACTCAATGCCACCGCTAGCCCAAATTTTCATAGGACCACACACATCAGAGTGAACCAATTCCAACGATTCTTTAGCTCTATAGCCTTTGGCCGAAATAGGCCTCTTGATCATCTTTCCCTCTAAGCAAGATTCACAAACTGGAAGTGCCTCAACTTTTAATGAACTCAAAGGTCCATCTGCTATCAGTCTGTTTATCCTTTTTAGATTAATATGACCCAAGCATAAGTGTTAAAGAAATATTTGGTTCATTAAAAAAGAAAACTTTCTCTTATATGGTAAATTAGATGTGTTATTTAATTCAGCCAACTATAGTGTAAGAGAGATTAGAGTAATAACATAAAGATCATCAACCAATGTACTAGAACAGATAACCTATTTATTATCCTTAATAACCATAGAGTTATTAAAATAAATCAAATATCTGTCTTTAACCAATCTAGAGACATAAACTAAGTTCCTTCTAATGGAAGGTACATGAAGACAATCTCTCAATATTAAAATTCAATCTCTACTAAAACTGAGAGCAACAACTCCCACTGAAACTGTTGTTGCCTTTATATTATTATCCATATGTAGGTAAATCTCCTCATCACTAAGTTGTCGGGCTTCCTAGAACTCCTAGAATGAATTACAGATATGATTAGTGGCTCCCGTATCTACACACCAGGTACTGATAAATAACACCACTAAACATGTTTCCACAACCAGTGAACAAAAATTATCCTGATTATTCTGCCTTATGAGAAAAACTGGATATAACTTTTTCTAGTGTTGTGTCTGATAGTAGTGAAAACATCTGTCTTTCAACTTTTTCATACCAGTCAGTGGCCCACTAACTACCTTTAAAACCTTTCCACCTTATTTCTAAACCTTTTTTTCTTTAAGCCTTTCAACCCAGAGGAAGAACCCTTTTCAAAAATAAACACATTTCTTGGCATTGAAGGAATACCGTTGATAGTTAAAACTATATCCAAGTTACTTTTTCAGTCAATAAAATTCGATCCCATTGGTTATTTTTTTTAGTATAACCGTGAGTGAATTAAAAGTCATTTTATTCCTGAAAATCACATAATTAAAAATAATTATTAATTATAACGAACAAAACTTTAAATTTTATTTTAATTTGGTTCCCTATGAATAGCATGCCTCGATGGGAGAACGCCTACTATCCATCGTTTGTCTAGACAGGCCAATTCCTTTTAGTTTTACTGTCTAAACAACTGACCCTGTCAAATAAAATAAAATAACTGATATAGTTTTGGTCCAGTTAATAATAGCAGTGACTCAGATGGAGATGATATTAATTATTTATAGTTAAGTGTTAACCATCACCTAATTCCAAATCAATTGCTTCGCAATAAACACTCCAAATGGAAAAGTGATTCACACTAACAATTATCAAAAATTATCTCTAAAAAAGGTTTGTACTTGCGATACTGCAATTAATCTGTCCGATGGGGATGAAGACCTTACTGCCAACACGTATAATTTAATTATATCGCCTACAAACTGGTGATGGAGACCACGGGATTTATCTATAAATAAATTTTCTCTCCCACTTAGATTTTTAAAATATTTTTAAGGGTTATAAAAATTCGTTTAATAAAAATAAATTGTTTAATTTCAAAAATCACACGATTTGAAAGAATCAAATATCTTTCCGTGTACTTGATTCCAAATATTTCGATTTACCAAACAGTCTTTTTATGTTTTAATGCGTAACAAATAAAATTCAATAAATGCACAATTTTTTCTTCAACTTTTCAGTTAAGATAATGATTAAAGGCATTTAATTATTTTATTTTATGTTATACATTTTTAAAAAAATAATAATTTATTTAGATTAAATATTTTTTTATTTAATTAATTCAAAATTTGAAATTAATTTTCACGGTTTTTCAAGATATGCGATTTTATGAAAATTCATCTTAAATATCATATTTTGTAAAAAAATATATATATATCTAAAATCTTTTTATTTAATTAAAAACTTTAATTAAAAAAACTTAATTTTATTTTTTATTATAAAATATTTTAATTAAAATTAAACTTTTCTAATTAATTAAATTAACAGGATAATATAAAATAGATATACAACATCCACGCGGTTCATATAAATATAAATGCTTGATATGTATATATATTCTAATTTTATGATCGAATAGAAACACTAAAGCGTTTCAGTCTCCTGTTGAAGATAGGCAGTAATAATCCTTGTTCCTGTCAGTTCTCTGTATCCCGATTGCATCAGGATTCATTGACACTGTTTGATATATACGGATATATCATATTAGTATCAAAACACATCAAAAAAATCAATCAAAATAGCCCCAGACCAAGCCGCCGCCACCACCGGCCACCATTCCGCCGTCATTGCCACCTTGTGCCGCACCTTAAGGCGACTTTTGCCGCCACCTTGGTTCTTCGTTTTTAACACCGTTTATGCTGAAAAGTAGTTCTCGAAAAATAATATTTTTCTGTCAAAATCAATACAAAAACTGCCCAGAAAACAACTTTCAATAAGCCCCAAAATAGTGCCGCTACCGCTTCAGCCGTCCATTTGGGCTTTTTTCAGTGATGTTTTTACTCCCGTTTTTTTTTTTGAAAAATAGCATAAATATCCAGCAATATATTGCTTCACGCTTCAAAAATAGTCCCGAAAAACCTAAAAATAGCCCCAAACAGCGCCTCCTTGTGCCGCCACTAGCCGCGGTCGCCGCCGATTTTCTGCACTGTTTTTATGCTATTTTTTCTCACTTTTGGACTGTGTTTTTCAGTGGTATTTTACTACTATTTTATACCAAAAAACTTGTTCAAATCCAGTATAAAAAACATCAAAAAACTATTTAAAAAAAATGCCTCAAACCGCCGCCGGTGGTGCTGCCGGCAAGCTATTTTTAAACCAATTTTTTTCGTATTTTTGGGACATATTTTAATATTGTTTTTAAACCTACAAACTGCAAAAAAAATTGTTGGAAAATAAGTTTAAAAATTGTGAAAAAATCACTGCGATCCGTGGCCCGTAACTCCCAAAACCACCGCTGGTGTCGCCGCCTGTTCTTTGTGTTCTTGGATATTCAACCTATTCTTAAAATATTCTAAACAGCTATTTAAAAAATAAAAATTGCTAATACACCAAAACTTATATCCCGTAGACTCACATTCAATCTAGAAAAAACTTAATCTATCACGATTAACCCCCGTAATTAAAAAATAATTAAATCATCAACCAAACCATTCAATCAAACATAAATATACAGATAATCATAAAATCGAGATTACAACGCCTGTAAAATAAAGTTAGCACAGTTTTAAAACTACCCTGCCCCGATAAATCGTAAACAAAAAATAAAACTGCTCTAATACCAATTGTTGTTGGGAAAACTGTTAAGATCATTGTTTTTGTAAATGATTTTCGATAAAAAAATAACTGGATTGACAATTGCCAAAACGGGCTCTAGATAAAACTTTTGATGTCGAAAGATAAAAAAAACCCGTGCCACCACAGTTAATTTAGCAAAATACCTTTTTGGTCGATTCTCCAACTACGATTTTTGATTCTGAGTTGAAACTCCCGTTAGACCTTCTACTATATTCCCTTATACGATTCACGAACGTAGTGTGAGTTACGATTCTTCAAGAACTCATACCGACAAAACCTGGACAGCTTTAGTTTTGAAGACAAGTTTAGAATGTGGTTCAGCCTACCAGCATATTTATAGGGCTACAACAAGGGCATGTGGAGTAATTATAACAAAGACTTCTAGTAAAACACAAATATCCATCCAGCGATTTTCGCAATTAAGCAAAATCTCATAGCAGTATCTGTAATTATGAAAACCTTACAGCAGTTTCTACAATTTTCATAAAATACTAAATTATAGTTCACACCACTAGAGAACTATAATTGTACTCGAAGCCAGAATCTCAAGACCTTCTTGCATTGAGCTTCTGTTATTAAATGCTTTACTTATCCCCTCACGTTAAGATTCTCAATACCCGCCAATTAAATTTAATTACTAACAATTTAATTTAATCGCCATCTTAAAATTCTTTAAACCCTTCAGCTTAATTTATTTGATAGTCAAATAATCAAATCTACCTATAGGGTTTGGTCCGGTCAAAACTTATAAGCTTTCTTATGGGGGTATCGTCAATCCCGATCATTTGAGACGTTGATTCCATCAATAATTAATATTCACTATATAAATAATACTGTTATCCAACTCACCGGGAATATAGACCCATATAAGATGGCACCCTCTAATGTATAAAAACAACGAATATTAAATATACGCAAGTCAATAATTATTTCAGGATTAAGAGTATAAGCACTATTTATAATAACCTTGGAGTGTAAATTAATTTATATAGTCAGTATAAAATTAATTACACCAATGTGTCCGTTTAATACACGCAAAGTGTACTAACATAGAGAGTCAGAATAATAGACGACGTTATTATCTGTTTTTTATAACCAAGACAGGCCTACTAAAACTCTGTGTTATAGTCGTACCGATGGTATGTCCATTTCCAACTAAACTGTAAATATAAAACTTATATTTTATAAGAACTTAAAATCTAACCTTCCATGTGTAAGCCGTTCTCAACACACTAAATTAAATACTATACAAAATAAAAGGCATCCATGCATAACATTAAAGAAATGATACTGCATGCATTGCTCATTAAGATTTTCATAAAATAAAAAATTAAATTTATTAAAATTAAATTAAATATTAAAAAAATATAATTTTCGGTATACTAACCCTAACACCTATGAATAGCATGCCTCGATGAGAAGATGTTTACTATCCATCGTTTGTCCAGACAAATCAATTCTTATTAATTTTACTATCTAGACAACAGACTGTGCTAAGTAAAATTAAATAACTGACGTAGTTTCGATCTAGTAAATAATAGCAGTGACTCAGATGAAAATGATACTATTATTTACAGCTAAGTGTTAACCACCATCAAATTTTGAATCAATTGTTTCGCAATAAACCCTTTAGATAGATAAGTAAGCTACACTAACGATTATCTAGAATTATCCTTGAAGGAGGTTCGTACCGGCGATACCGTAATTAATTTTGTCCTATGGGAAGAAGGCCTTACTGCCAATGCGCAGAATTAATTACATCATCTACGAACTAGTGATGGAGAACGCGAAATTTATCTGTGAATAAATTTTCTCTCCCACTTAATTTTTAAAAGAAATTTTAAGGGTTATAAAAATTATTTAATTAAAATAAATTTATTAAGTTCAAAAATCACACGATCCGAAAGATTTCAATTTTTTCAAACCATCTTTCCGTATTTTAATGTGTAACAAATAAAATATTCTAAGATTCTTATTTATTTAAAAAATTAATTTTAAATAAAACATCAAGAATTTTATTTTATTTTCTAGTTACACATTTTTTCAAAAAAAAATAGTTTATTAAAATTAAACTTTTTATTTTAGTTAATTCAAAATTCAGAATTAATTTTCACGTTTATTCAAGATATTTGATCTATTAAAAAATCATCTTAAACGTGTTATTTTACAAAAAAAAAAATAAACTATCAAAACTTTTTCTTTTTAATTAATACTTGTTAATTAAAATTTTTAATTTTATTTTCCTTTTACAAAATTTAATTAAAACCAAAATTTTCCAATTAATCAAAATTAATAGAAATAAATAAAATAGATATATATCATCTATTCAATTTAAATAAATAAAAATGTAAGATATGTATATATTCCAGTTTTATGATCAAACTGAAACTCTATTAAGTTTTAATCTTCTATTTAAAGACTAACTCGTAATCTTTCAATTCTTATCAGAATCAGCCTACGGCATCCAAATTTTATCAGGATTCCTCGAGATACAATGTTATACAAATACATCACCGTCCCGAGCCATATCAGCAAAACAGCCAGCCACCACCATCCCAAAACCATCAGCCACCGCCAGCCATGCTGGTGCTACCGGCGCCACTGCTCACCACCGCTTCCAGCATCTTTTGTTGCCTCCTCTGAAGTATATTTTCGTCTCGATTTTTTCTTAAAAATAGCTTGCAAAAAATACTCTTTTTCTATCAAAAAATCAAATCAAAAATAGCCCTGAAAACAACTTTCAAAAGGTCCTAAAGGGGTTGTGCTGCCGCCGCAGTTACCGTTATCATTTTTCCCTCATTCTGTGATCGTTTCGACTCCCATTTCCTGCTATTTTTAGTACTGATTTACAAAAACATGAACCTCAAAAGAATGTCCCAAAAATAGTCTCAAAAAGTCTCGAAAATAGCACCCGAAACAGCCCTGGTGCCACCACCCACTGCCACCGCTTGTGTCAGTTTTTGTGCCACCTTTTGCAGTTGTTTTTCTCCCACTTTTGGATTATTTTTAACCCTATTTTGCTGATGTTTTATGCCTAACAAACTGCTCAAAAACAGTTCTAAAAAAATCTCAAAAAAACACCAAAAATGGCCCGAAGCACTGCCGCCGAGTCTGTTTTGTGCTTTCTTTTTGCTATTTTTCGAATCTATTTTGTTGCTATTTTTTATGCCTAAAATCTGCACACACACACAAAAAAACCTTGCTGAAAAACATGTCATAAAATCATGAAAAAATCACCCCGATTGGTGGCCCGAAAACCTCGAACCACCACTAGTGTCGCTGGTTGTGCCGTCGCCTGTGCTTCGTATTCTTGAATTTTCGAACCTGTTATTACATATATCGAATAATATCTAAAGAATATAAAAAAACTTTTATATCGAAACCTATGTCTCGAAGGCTTACAATCGATCTAAAAAGCCTAAAACTATCAAGAACAACCCTCGTGATTAAAAACTAATAATAATCAGCATTTAACCATTCAATCAAACATGAGTAAAATAATGATCATAAAACCGAGATTAGAACGCCTGTAAAACAAAGTTAGCATAGTTCTAAAGCTACCTGATCGTTCTATTAAACCATATTTATAAATTAAAACAGCTCTAATGCCAATTGTTGCAGGCAAACTACCAAGATCATTGATTTGAATATGATTTTTTGATAAAAAAAATACTGGACGGGCAATCGCCGAAACAGGCTCTAGTTTAAAACTTTTTTATGTCGAACGATCAAAATAAAAATCGTACTCCCAAAGATAGATTCGGATTTATACCTTTCGAAATCTGGTAGAATGATTTTGATTACTGCAGCAACTACGAATTTAAATCCTTCGAGTTGAAGTCCTGAACAAGTCTTTTATTGCATTCCCAATGCGTATCACGAACGTAGGATGAGTTACGATCTTTCATGAACTAGAACCTACTAAAGTAATCAATTTTAGGTTTATGTGAAAATATTAGACTTGAAAGACGACTTATGATTAGAGTTTAGAATAATCCCATATATATAGTGCTACAACAGGGACTTGTTGAGTAAATATGACTTGAGTTTCTAATATAATTATGAAAATTTGTCTGCTCTTGAGGCAATTTCATAAAAATATAAATTACAATTCATACCAATAAAGAATCGTAATTACACTTCCAGCCACATTCTCAAAATCGATTATTCGATCTCATGTTATTAAATACTTAACTCATCTCCCCACGTTAAGATTTTTTATACTCGCCAATTAAATTTAATTACTAACACTTTAATTTAATCGGTATCTTTAAAATTTCTTAAGCACTTTCGTTTAACTTATTTGACAACTAGATAATTAAATCCACCTGTAGGGTTTGATCCGGTCAAAACTTATGAGCTTGCTTAAGAGAGTATAGTCAATCCTAAACAATTGGGACGTAAATTTCGTCAATAATTAATATTCATCATATAATTAATACTGCTATCTAACTCACCGGGACTATTGACCCATAAAAGATCGCACCATCTAATGAATCAAAACAACGAATATCAAATATATGCAAATAATAATTATTTTGGGATTAAGAACATAAGCACTCATAATAACCTTGGGATATGAATTAATTTATATAGTCAGTATAAAATTAATTACCCCAATGTGTCCCATTCAGTACATACAAAGTGTACTAGTACAGCAAGTTGGAACAATAGATTACGCTATTATCTGTTCCCTGTAAATCAGATAGGCCTACTAAAACTATGTGCTACAGTCATACCGATGGTTTGTCCAATTCCATCTAAACTGTGAACTAAAACTTATATTCTGCAAAAATCTATAATATGGTCTTCTGTGTGTAAGTTATACTCTACACACTAGATTAAATACTGTACAAAATAAAGAGCATCCATGCATAACATTTACAAAATTAATATTGCATTCTTTGCTCATTAAGATTCTCATAAAATGAAAAAAATAATTTTATTAAAAATAAAATTAAATACTAAAACTAACAAAAATCATAATTTTTAGTACACAACCCTGACAATACTCCCCACATAACATACAATCTTGATTTACCATGATATTCCTTTTTCAGAGGTTAACACTTACCGATAAACTATTTGAACATGCCCGCCACATGAATATCTTTATTTTGTTGGGGATTCTATAAGTCCACTTTGCCTTTAAAAAGTGCTTGAGTTGTTTCCCATTTGATGTTCCTTCCCCCTAATGCTTTGCTTCAAGAGCTATAAAATACCTGATTTCACTATGTACCTTCCATTTTTGGTGAAGTGCCACACTAATCTGTCCATGGACCCTCTTGTGTGGAGGGGGGTCCTCATGATTATATCCTGCTCAAAAGGCAATAATAGTTGGCTAATAACATCTTCATTTCACCTCCCCTTATTTGCCACAATAAAATCTAAGACTCTCATATCTTGTCTAGTTGGTGGGGTTGGACTAAAGATCTTAAAAGAGTACGGGTGGGGCATCCAATTATTCTTCCAAACATTTATCTGAGATCCATCACCAACTCTCCATCTCATACTACCAAGCAGCATCTCTCTCCCTACAATAATACTTCGCCATGTGAAGGACGGGTTTGAACCAAGCTGAGCCTCTAGGAATGAGAATGAAGAGAAATACTTGGCTTTAAGGAATCTGCTTGTGAGTGAGGTTGAATTTGTCACCATTCTCCAACCATGTTTAGCTAACAGAGCAAGGTTAAAAGCTTCTAAGTTTTTAAACCCCATACCCCCATTTGCTTTTGTGTGACCCTAACCCAGTTTATTTTGAGAATAATTTTAGTGTTGACGGAGTTTGAGTTAACCTTCGATCTCGGTATATTGGGTTTTGTTTCTTGGGAATAGAACAACATGTGCGTATGAGTTTTACGCTTGTTCGGGTTCGAAAGATGTTTTTTTGGCAAGTGTTTAGGCTATAAAACCTGTTCTATAGCAGAAAACAATTTGAGAAAATTCCAGTGAGGATTTCAGTCGACTGAAGGGGTGAGTTCAGTCGACTGAGTGGGGTTTTTAGTGGTTCGGTCGACTGACCAGGAGGGTCTAGTCGACTGAGCTTGAGGCGGTGTGATGTTGTTGGCTTTCCAGAAGCTTTTTCAGTCGACTGGACCGTGGGGTCGGTCGACTGACCTGAGTGATTTTGTCATTTTTGGTGTTTTCTATAAATATCAAGCCTTAGAAGATATTTTGAGTTATTTGTTTTCCAGATCTGGTTTCTCTCTCTCGAAACCTCAGCCTTCTCTCTAGATTTTGAGGCGCCCGGGGTTTGGTTTTCAGCGGTTGGACAGCAGATCCTTGCTGTTGGTGCTAGGGGCTTCGCATATATCCGGACAGAATTCTGTTTCGTCGAGGTTCATTTTTTGAGGCATCAGGTTTTAACCTAACAAGGTAAGATTCTAGACCCTACTGCTGTATAAGAGTGTTTTATGTAATTATATGTGTTTTTACCGGGTAAAAAATGCATAAAATGTCATATTTGTGTTTAAACCTTATTTTTTGGGTAAAAAGCAAGTTTTTCGCTTTTCTTGATTTAGTATAGCTTATGACATGTGGACGGATGATTTTCAAAGGTTGTTTTAAAAACGGTGGTTTTTGTTGGAAAATGATGATTTTGATGGAAATCTCAATATTTTATGTTTTGGAGGTTTTGAGCTCGCCTTTGGGGTTGAGTCTCAAGTTTTGAAACGCTTTATTGAAAATGAGGGAAAATATTTTGAAATATTTTGTTGATCTCTATGTTGATGGATGGATATATATACATGTATAATGTATTTTACGAAAATATTTTTGTAGTTGAGCTACGGAACGATTTTTATAAAATGATTCTCTAAATGTGCCAGGATGAAGGGTATTTGGCATGAGTTGCCCTCTGTGTAAGTCCGAAAACGTGCGCAGCGTAAGTACTCTGTACATTCGAGTTAGTCCCCGTAAATTGAGTGGTTGGGTGCTCTATACCCTCGGGTTTCGGGCCCGTCAATTGTGCTTTCTGTTGTGGTGCTCCGTATAGAACTTGTGTTTATCTAACCGGTCCCATGATGTATGAGGATTAGATAATGGACAAGGATCTATCGTTGTTACCTCTGTCGTGTGATGGAGTCGGTACATAGGATTCATTTTACTTTATCCTTGGCTGCGTATTCCGAGTGGATTATATTTTATCTTTTCACCTCGGTGGTGTAGCCCAAGTAGAGCATACTATTTTATTTTCCTCGATTGTGTGTGTTCCGAGTGAAAAATATCATTTACATTTCCTCGGTTTGTGATCCGAGTGGGAAAATAACGTTTTGCTTACTATTTTCCTTCAACTGTAAAATGTGATTTTGCATTGTTTAAATGCTTAGTTGTGAAGGGAAAACTGTTTTGCGAGTCTGATGGAAAAACTTGGGATTTAATGATATAAAACCTTTTTAGCTCATGTGGTTGAGCTTGTTGAGCTTGTATGCTTATGATTGCATAGCCTGCTTTACAAGTTTATCGTCTGTTTCTATTGGGCTTCGGCTCACGATGTGAGATTTTACTGTAAAACCTTTTTCAGGTAAGCATGGTCCTATAGGTTAACCCGGTGCTGCCCGAAGGTGGCTAATGACAAGACGTATGTTTTGTCTTGATAGGTAGCTTATGCCTATTATATATGTTTCATGTTTATTTGTAACATGTTGTAAATCATATACTATGATTATAGATGTATGCATGTTTTAATGCTTTCGAGAGAATCTTGGGTTGGTTGTTGTTTTTCGTAGTTTCATACTACGTTTTTTGTTGTTGGGGTTAACGGTTTGCAAACGAGATTTTCAAATGGTTTTTGCTTCACATAAACCTTTTTGCTTCGAGGTAGATTTTGGAACAGCCTAGGCTTCTTTTAAAACAAATATATATTTTTATTCAAAACACGTATTTCATTTGTAAAGGCTTTACTTGTGAGGCTGTAACTGTAGTCTTTTGGCTACTCTTTTAAATCAATAAACCCTCGGTAGTACATTTTTACAAAGATTTCAGCCTCGTTTGGTCTTCCGGTCTTAAATCCCTTTTGTTTGGGCAGTTTGGTGGTTGTTCAGTGGCTTTTCGTGTGACCCAGAGTCTGGGGTGTGACAACTTGGTATCAGAGCTCTGGGTTTGAATACCTATGAGCTGTGGGAGGTGAGGGTACGTCACCTTGTGAGGATGTGTGCGTGCTTGGTTGCATGTCTTTTGAACATGAGCTGTTGATGTCGTGTATATGTGACCATGGAGGTTAGACCTGAGGATTGATTAGTCTTGCCTTTAGGCATTTAGACTAACAAACTTGGGAGCCATGTTAGAGACGCATTTCATGGATGTGATTTTTAGCAAGGAATCTAAGTGAGTTATCCAAAGTGACACGTCATTCTTGTCGGTTCTCCTTGGTATCGGTGTTGTGTCCGCATGATTGTTGTGGCTACATGTTAGCATGAGTATGTGGTATGTGGTAGAAATAACATGATAGATTGACCTTAGGTTGTCGTGTTTCGTGTTTTCTTTCTATATAACCTGTACACCCTTAGAGGCGACGAGACCGTGGTTTGGGTCTTGGATGTGCAACTCGATTACAGTGGTTGCAGTGATTGCTGTAGAGACAAGGTTATGGGTTAAGCGTTGATCACTTGGTATGTTGTGGAACTCGACAGTGAGTTGGGTTTAGCCGCATGAGGATGGCCTCAGTTGGTGTTTGTTGAGTGTCTGAGCAGAGTTTTGTTTAGGTGTAGTCGAAGCATGATCAATGGCTTTGGCTTGGGTAACTGGCTTCTCTAAAGAGTAAGTTACCGGAAGTGGTAGTGGTGTTAAGGATAGCCTTGCCAGTAGAGGCAATGACGTGTTGGAAACCCTAGATCTTAGTTGTTATGCTTGGATTGTGGACAGTGATTATTCCTTTCAAATTTTTGATGTACATGGTTTTGGCCGTGTGATGGATTAGGTACGTCTTGAGCCATGCTATGTCATGAGCCCTGTACCCAGGATGGGGTATAGACGGGAACATAGTGGATGGAAGCATAGTAATCCTTGGTCGGGTGTACGTTGAGATAGCCGAACATGAGTAGTTCTGGGAATATCCCTGACAGCAGGATATTGAGAGTGGTCAGCAGGATGTTGATGGTGATCAATAGGATGTTGACGGTAGTCAGCGTAGCATCTCATGTTGTAAGTAGTCAGAGTAGTTCTGATGACCTTGGACTTTGTATACCTCCTTGAGGTTTGAGACTTGAGTTACGAGTGCGTGAGCTCAAGGATATGGGAATGAGTATGAGTAGCAATTATGCTGGGAAGACCACGACTTACGGCCGTATGGGAATGTGTAAGGGTTCCTGTGACAAGTATCGGTTCTGTGAGATTTCTACGGGAATGCAGGTCTGTGGTTTGGTTGATATTCTAGTGATTAGGAGATCGCGTTTGGAAATCGTGTTAGGTTCCTGTGGCTGGCTTAGTACTGAGATGACGTATCCTGGGTCTGATATGTCTGGAGGTTGTTTGTGTTGCACCATAGGTTTAGAGATGGGTATGTTGTTTGCCCATGGGAACGAAGCGTGGAGTAATAAGGTTCAGCTGTGCACCGTGTGGTTTGGCTAGCCTGGGGTGATAGGTGAGAAATCGTAGGATACAATGCATGTGATCGATGTATGCTTTGATAGCGGAAGTGTAGAAGGTGTCAGCATGGTTGTGGGAGTTATTAGTAACTCTAGTTGAGAGGTCCGAGGATCGGGTTCCCTTTGTTTGACGCTGTGCCTTAGACAGTGAGCTCGAGGTTGTGACGTGATTGTGGTTTGCCTAGCAGGAGTTAGGTGAGTAAGCGCAACCTTGTGGAGTGAGGTCTTGGGCGTAATGGTTTGTGTTGTACCAAGTATATGGATGGCTAGTGTTCACATGTGTGAATGAGGTCTGAGAGAGCCTGGTGTAGCTGATGATCTGAGTATCGTGATCGTGGTTGACAGCAGCTGTGTGACTATAGTCGGTGTGGCCTCGAGGTAGGACTTATAGAGTTCTTAGAGGCTAAGTGTTAAGGAGTACTCCCAGTACGCTGAAGTTAGGTCATGGTTTCTTGTTGGCCTTTTTCTGTTCTTAGGATGGAATGGGAGAGAGAGTTTTCTTGTGGACAATTGTCTTGTAGACGATTGTCTGGTGCCAGTTGTTTCATCTCGGTTAGACGGAGATGCCAGGTTCTTGATTGGTTCAGATTTGGTTGTGTTCTGAGATTGTGGAATCTCAGTGAGTTTGTACCCGTGTGTGACCCTTGGAGTTGTGACTCAGGGACTTGTGTCACCATGATTGGGTGATTATAAGACGGATTCTTCGTGGCTTCGACGCATGGTGCGAGACGCTCTGCATCTGAACGTCTCTGTGTGTGACCTGGGATTTAATTTCTCCCGCGGTTGGGAACCGTAAAGAATTGCATGATGGGGTTGGTATTCTCCCGCAGTGGAAGATCGTAAAAGAGTACATGTGAGTGTGGTAAACATGATAGATCATGGTAACCTAGTTAGTGTGGCTTGTTTGTATGATAGCTAAACCATATGGGTTGCGTCCCCTATGCTATTTATTTTTAATAGACAAGATAGTTGGTGTTGAGACGTAGCGTACTTTGTAATGATCAATTAAGGATCATTAACCGTTGTGTGCGTGTGGTTGTGTCTCTAGCTCTGGTAGAGCGACGATTTGGTCAGAATAGTGCGTCTGTGATATGTGTATGGTGGGTTTCTGGTAGACTTTTGTGAGTCTCGCTTGGGTCTTGGTTGGAGCTTTGAGCAGCTCAGAATTCATAGAGTTCTTGGAGTCGAGGAGTGGTTGTCAATTGTGGTAAGTGTTGTGCTTCGGAATAACTGTTGTTTGTGTGGATAGTAGTCCCGAAACTATGATAAAGTATGAATTAGGAAGGATATGATGTTTGGGAAGCCTTGGTTGGCGTGGCCTGTTTAGACCGACGCGACTGCTTGATATAGAATGGAAGGGCCGTTATGAGTTTAGTGAGGAAATTTCTAAGTGTAAGAATTAAGTTTTGGTTGGTGTCTTGGGTTCGACTATTCTGCTATTGTGGATTCAAGGAATTGATGTATGTGTTCTGTGTTACAGTTGATGCTATATGTCAGTTGACCTATTCGCTTTACCGGATCACGAGGATCATGTTTGATTTGTCAGACGACGGAGATTGTGTTTGATTTGAGGTTGATCTGTAGCCTTGGTATTAGTGATCTGATGGCGAGACGTTGAATTGTGCAGTAATGTGCAGTGACGTGCTGTTGCACGGGAGTTAGGATTTGGTTGATATAGGTTGTTGGATACCTATGAAATGTTCTATCTACGTGACGTGTTTGGTCAGGTGACTCACTGGAGTCAGGTGACTCACTGGAGTCAAGTGACTCACTGGAGTCAAGTGACTTTGTGGCTGTGATGCCAGATCTATTTTTGATTGTGTGAAACCTTGTCCTAGACAATGGTGTGCCACCTGATGTTTCTCCTGGGTGAGAATTGGGGTTCGTGATAGAAGTTCGAGTAGAGGATGAAGATCGGAGGGTTTGCTGAGATACATTCTTTGATATTCCAGGTGAGTTACGTGAGCTTCTCTCTGGTGAACTTCTCTCTGGAGTTGGGTATCGTGTTGTTGCTCGTGGATCGGTGTCATGACAGTTTCAGTAATGAAGGTATTGCCATCTGTAGGGTGATGACGTGGTATCAAAGTCGGTGGTCATTTGGTGATCGTTAGGATTTGAGTAAAGTTTGTGTGCGGGGTGTGTGACTTCATGTGACCGATGTCGGAGTTTGACGTCATGTGTTTGGACTTGTGGAGACAGTCCTTGGTGGGTATTGTGAGGTGTGATTGAGCTAGTATGTGGCAATGAGGACGAGAGTGAAGTCTCTGTGTTCGAGCATAGAGCATGTTTGAGATCAGGTACCATGGTGAATTGGTCTCTTGCTTTGTGTTTGTTGCTGGAGTAGTTGTGTTGGTGAGAGTTCTGTGTTGGGATTTGGTAGCGTGAGTTGGATCTTGATCCAATGTTTTTTGGATGTTTCCTGGATGACAGTGATGTCAGTGGAACTCACACGTGTGAACAGTCTGTTTGGAGATTGATTCCTTAAGGATGTGTATTCTTGGTATCAGTTATGTGACAATTTCAGT